>CM035408.1:182191876-182406876 GCA_020310875.1 Ceratopteris richardii | reverse complement strand
ACAAAATGTAATGCAATGAAGGATCAAATCTACTCACATTCCTTCTAAGACGAGTAGATCTTCTCACCCAATGATCCACATTGTCAGGCAATGGGTCTACATCAGGTGGTATGATCAAATCATTATTATTATGCTGCTGTCCATTGTTTCCAGCACCATTTTCAGCATTATTATTCGGCTGCATATGCCCTTCAGGAGCCTCATTTTGCTGTCCAACATCTTCTGGCTCAAAAACCACTGGATCTTCAACATTTTCAGTCCTTTGTGGTGCATCCTGAGGGTCAAAATTGGACCTAACAGGTGGCTGGTCATGCTGAAATCTTACCCTTTTATGGTTATCTTTTGAGGCACAATTGTTTTGAAGCAGCCTTGCCTCATTAAAAACAACATCCCGACTGCGTACGACCTTCTTGAGCTGAGGTATCCAAATCCTGTAGCCCATTTCACCTTCTTCACCATATCCCATGAAGAGGCCTTTAATGGACTTAGCATCAAGCTTGTTTCTCAGCTCAGGCCTTATATGCACAAACGCCTCGCAACCAAAGACACGTAAGTGATCATATGAAGCAGGTTTGCCAGACCAAACCTCTTCAGGGATGTCACCTTTTAAAGACATGTGAGGGGATCTATTGCACACATGTACTGCAGTTTTGAGTGCCTCTCCCCAAAATCCATGAGGAGATTAGTTGTGGACAGCAAGCATCTCACCCTCTCACAAAGTGTCCTATTGTAACGTTCAGCCACACCATTAGAAGAGGGGCTGTATGGAACAGTAAGCTCCCTCTTAATGCCCAAATTTTCACAAAATTTCTGAAATTCAGCACTTGTATACTCACCACCATTGTCCGTACGCAAGCATTTCAGCTTTCTACCTGTTTGGGTGGTCACAAATGCATGAAAACGCTTAAACGCAGCAAATGCTTCATCCTTTGATTTAAGCAATTGAACCCAAATTTTTCTAGAAAAATCATCAACAAAGGAGATGAAATATAAAGCACCCCCCATAGATTTTGTGGGCATGCTACATACATCAGAATGAACAAGATCAAGTACACAAGACTTACGAGACACACTAGAATAAAAGGAACGTTTTACTTGCTTTCCATATTGACATTCATTACAAAAGTCAAGATTTGTGCCTTTAGCATCAAGCTTCTTTAAGTTACAAAGCCTAGTGAGACCCTTTTGGCTCATATGGCCAAGTCTCTTATGCCACAACTCCATATGGGAGTGAACTTCAGCCAAAGCAATGAACTTGCCTGATAAGGCCTTTCCATGCAAGCAATAGAGAGTTCGCTTCTTTGTGCCTTTCACAATCAGCCTTGAACCTTTAGTCATTTTCCATGATCCTTTCTCAAAAAGAATGCTATAACCATGCAAATCCATTTGACCCACAGAAAGCAAGCTCTTCTTGATCCCTGGTACATAACGCACATTATGCAAGACCAGCTCATTAGTGCCATTTGTAGCGAAATGCACTGTGCCAATACCCTCAATGGAACATGCATGATTGTTTCCAAGGTATACATGGCCATGGCTGCCTGCAATAAAAGTAGAAAAACACTCCTTGATAGGAGTCACATGGAATGAAGCACCAGAATCTACTATCCAAGTCTGGGCCAATGCATCATTGACGGTCAGCAAAGCATCTATGACATCACTCTTAGTAATTGACATGTCCTGTGCATGAACATTTAGAGAAGGATCAAATGCATGAGTGTCATCAGCTGAGAAAGTAGCGCATAAAATGTCCTCTGCATCTGACAGCTCCTCTATGACTACACTAGAAGCCACATTGGCCTTCTCCTTGTCCTTTTGGCTGTCCTGTGCATCAGTCTTGTCTTCTTTCCTGTCCTTCTTCTTATCTCCAGAATTCTTCTTCCTATCAAGCTCTGCTTTGTAATAGCGGCAATCTGGTTTCTTGTGACCTTTCCTGCCACACTGATAGCATGTCACATCATTGCTTTTGCCTTTGCTGGTATTCCCCCTTTCCCTGCTTTTACTCTTATTCCTCTGTGCATAATTACTCTTCTTATCTGTCCTGCCTCTAACCATGTTGGCTGAGCTGCCTCCTTCTCCACCTGCTTTTCTCTTGATCTCTTCATTAAGAATAGAACCCCTAACACCATCAAAAGTCAAGTTGGGGTTATTGGACAATGAGACTACCAATGTCTCCCAAGAGTTAGGCAATGTCATAAGCAAGAAAATGGCTTTAAGCTTATCATCGAAAGGAGGCATTCTTGAGTCCTGCAACTATGACAAAGTACCTGTAAACGATGACAAGTGTTCAACTGCACTCTTGGACTCATCAAGCTGCATGCCAACAAGCTTCCGCATCAGGTATACTTGGTTAACAGGCGTAGTATTTTCATACGTCGCCTTGAGTTTTGCCCATAACTCAAAAGCAGTGGTCAAACCTTTGAGATCTACTAGAATCTCATCGGATACAACCATCTTAATGTATATAATGGCCTTCTTGTTCAAAGTAAACCATGCATCTTCCGACATGTCCTCTGGTTTCTCTGCCTCCAATGCCCTGTCACAATCTTTCAAGAAGAGGATTCCCTGAATTCTCTCCTTCTATAAGTCAAAACCTGTTCCCTCAAACCGTCGAATCTCAAATAGATTCTTCACATCTGAGGAGGATGACGCCATAGTTGCACAATGAAAAAACCTGCTGGAAATTTGGGCAAATGCACCAAAATCAAAGTACAACCTCCAAAAATGATGCATTACAACTCCAAACGGTCACAGGAGCAATTTGGGACAAAAATGGGGTGATTCTGGGCACAAAACTGATCTCTGAATTTTTTGCGCAGAGAATTTCAGAAACTCAATTTATGCTAAAAAACAACTAATTTTGTTGTTTTTAACCTCAAAGAATGTACATAAGGCTAATACTCAGCCTTTAGATGCATGTAGGAGAAAAAACCCCAATTTTTGCCACTGTTTTACAAGAAATTATGGCAAAATACTCAACTTCTCATACATAGGTCAATTTTGCTGAAACTATAGAAATTACAGCAAAATGTATCTCCCACTATGTGTGCTCAGCCAGTTGAGAGTGAGAAGACCTGCAAAAACTCAGAAATTTGCTAGAAAATCTGATATTTTGCTGAAAAACACCTGTTCTTGCTGGAAACTTTGAGATATTGCTGAAAAACACCTATTCTTCGCGATAAAATCAGAGAAAAATCACTTTCTTCGCGACAAAAAACTGGAACATTACTGAAAATGATGGTACAACACATTTTGGACCCTTTCTTCGCCAAGAAACTTGATGATTTTGCCAAATGGTGAGTGTATGCTGCTGTAGAGAACCTGCACAGCAGATTTGAGGCCCAATATAGGCTCTGATACTAGTTGTTGAGCTGAGGAGATGTGCTCAGGTGATGCAGCAGCTGTGGTAATACCCCCCTTGGCTGAGTAGAAGGGCTGGAGGTGCAAGGAGCAGCCGACGCAGCAGATAGACAGAGATGGAGAGAGAGAAATTCGAATTTGGAGAGAGGCAACTTGTTTGGGGGCTTCACTAAAGAAAGAAGTGAGCCCTAAGTTTATTTGAGTTCACTTTTATAGGACCTGGCCAAGTTCACATTGAACTTGGCCAAAAGAATAAATAATGAGTACATTAAGCCTTATAAAAGGCCTATACAAATGTGTACAAATAAGGGGGTCATTTAGGACCTTTATCCCAACAAGTCTAAGTCTATAGATGATCGACCTCTGTACAAATTTTTAGCTTCCAATTGTGATCAGGCTAAGAGAATTATGTGTAGGAACATTTGTATGTGAAGAAGTGTTCACTGGTTCCTGAAACAGGCGCAAAATTCGAAGTCATTGATTTGATCATTTCTCACTCCACAGTTTAAAGTTTTGAGCAAGCAAGCACTCAATCTTTAAGTTGGAAGGTAAGCTACTTGTGGCTAAAAGCATTTGCTTAAACGGGTTCTATTCTTGGAGAACCATGTCTTAGAAGTTATAGGTGTCTAAATCGACTTCTCGGAAGTACAGTTTTAGACATAGGTGACTTGTCAAGTTGATTTCTCAAAATCTACTGAATCTTTTGGAGTAATTCAACTTGGAGGAGGTGCGCAATCCTTAGGCAACACCCCGTGCAAAGTTTTATGAAAAACTTTACACATTTGCTTAGTCAATGAGAAAGATAAGTGCAACAGACTTTCTGTAGAATCATCCTCTTCACAGATTTTTCAGGATTCTTATAATTGAATATTAAACCTCTAAGTTGGTGAAGGTTTTGACTTACTCTTGATATAGAGGTGCTCTAATTTCAAGAGTAAGTTGTTTTTTTGGAGATTAACACTCTCCATCAATAATGTTTATAGGATTATTTTGATTGAAATTATATACTTTATATCATTGAGAAAAGCTAATTTTTTAGGATGAATTTGTAGTCTCGGTAGAGTGGAATATGTGTGTGTTGATATATTTAGGTAGTGATGTGTCTGAACACGCAAGGAACACGGGGGCACTTTTTTCTCTCTTTCAGAGGTTTTTCCTCCTAGCTTGTATATATGGCTGTAGCCCTAATGAGTTATTAATCTTTGTACATTCTAGTGGTAATACATTCAATATTGTGTGTTGTGCTCCAAGCTTCTTCTTCTTCCTTGTGATGTTCGCATGCTTTCGTGGATGTCTAACTCCAACAATTGGTATTAGAGCAGGTTGCCGCTTCATCTACGGCGTGGTTGACACCCCTCTGGTCACAATCTCAAAATCACACAAAATTTGGTAAGCATACTCATGGTGACTAGGAGATCAAAATTGCTTTGCTCTATGGTGTGGAAATCGCGATCTAAGCTCGTTTTGACCTTGGAATGCACTATCCTAGTGCTTGTGTAGGCTATTTCGTCTTTTTGTGCCAAAGATATATACACATTTCGGTTCACTAGTATAATTGTCTCAAATTCTGTTACAGGTTTAGCAAAACTTGTTAGGATAGTTCTATTCAACTTTTTTAGATACAATCATTTTTCTACATTAGAGTATTTTAGTTAGTGGCCATGGCTGAAAGCAGTGATGTATTCCGTATGTTGGCTGCTATTCCGTATGTTGGCTGCTGAGGATAAGTTCGAAGGTACCAATTATCCATTGTGGGCTTATATGATGCGACATATATTGGTTGCAAAAGGACTATGGAACATTGTTCAGGGTGTCAAAAAACGTCCTATTACACCTACAAATATAGGTATTGAAGCTGGTGCAGATGGCATTGAAGATGCTGATATTCTTCAGATTCCTGTTTGTGCTGAGATGGTGGAGATGCTCAGGCAGATGCATTCATAGCCTTGTCTGTCAAACGTGCCACATTGTACCAAGGTAGGAATGAGGCTCATGTTGCTTACCTCCAAAAACAGTTGGAGAGTGAGCACATGAATGAAGGTGATTTTATGGACAATTTTCTGACAAAGATCAAGGATTTGAAGGAACATATGATTTCTATTGATGAAGTCCTTCCTAATAGTTCACTTGTGGAGACTGTTTTGAATGGTCTTCCCGACTCATATTTGAGTTTTGCTTCTACTCTTCGTTTGATGATGAAAGGCAATCCAAATGCCTTAAGGTTTGAAGAGTTAGTTTATGTCATGTTGCAGGAAGATCAATCCAGGCAGAAGAGGTCTCTTATGCGTGTTTCAGATCCAGCTTTCGTGGCCAGTCAGAAGGACAAAGGAAAATGGAAATCTACTAATTCAGCACAATCGAAGAAGGAAGTCAAAGATGAGAAGAAATAAGAAAAATAGAAATTGTTTTGCAAATATCGCAAAGCAAATGATCATGTCATTAAGAGTTGTCCAAAACTGGCTGCTAAAGAGGCAAAGAAGAAAGAGGCCAGAATGGTTGTTGTAGAGGCCTCTACACCGAAAACAGAATTTGCTAATCTTGTGCAGGATGAAGAATGGGTATTTACTACTATTTGCAATTTTGACCAATCTTCTCATAAGCAGTGCATGTCTGCAGTAGACTTAGATGTTTGGTACTTTGATAGTAAAGCAACCAAATATATTACCTCGCAACACAGTTTCTTCTCTTCGCTCGAGCCTGCCCCTATAGGGAATACTATTACATGTGCCAACAACTCCTCTTACCCTATTACGGGAGTTGGTAAGATCATTTTGACTACTACTGATGGTAGTTCTTTTACATTTTCAGATGATTTATTTGTGCTAGGGATCAAGAAGAATCTGTTATCAATTTTGGCCTTAGCCAAGATTGGTTTGGTTGTGAAATTTGTTGATGATAAATGTATAGTTCATGATCTATTAAATGGCGATGTGATTATTGCTTCTGGCATTTTATCTCATGGGCTGTATAAGCTCATAGATTATGAATCCACTTTTACCTCCTCCTTTTAGTGTTGTTCCATTGAACCAATAGTTTTGAGTGGTGTGATTGGTCTTGTTACAGGTGGCACAAAGCTGACCTTCTCCTTTAGACTTATCTTGCTTTTCTCTTTTCTTCTTTCTCTTCCATTTTGCCTGCATAATTAACTTGGGAAACTTCTTCAACATCCTCCTCCTCCTTTCCTTTGTTCTTCTTGTCCTTCTTATCTCTATAAAGAGCAATAGTAGAGTTACCTTGGAGAGAGTTACCTTCCTTTATGTTCTTGTTGGCTTCCTGATTGAAGAGTTTTCCAAAGAGAGATGTTGACGTCAAGTGTTCCCACATCCATGATGAGGTCATAGGCAATTGTGAATGATTTCCATTGCATATCATTCCTTATTCCATTCAAAATTTACCTCATAATGGATTTATCTTCAATTAATTCTCCAATTGAAGCTAATTGGTCTACAATCTCCTTGACTTTGATAGAAAAATCTGTAGTTGTTTGCTTGGGTGTCTTCTTCATTTGGTTGAACTCATTTTGGGGGGGGGGGGGGGTTTCACACATCTGTAATAGAAAGCCTATTTCTATGGTTCAATTGCGCACATGCTGGGCTATTTCCCCGCTTAGGAATTCTCTACACCATCGGAAGATACTCGAAGTCATGATTGTGAAGGGTTGCATCAGAGAGGGATGCTGAAATACGAGTTCACTTCAACTCCGAATGTTTATGATAACTCAGAACTTGTGAGTTTCTCTGCTTGTGGAATCCATGAAAAACATCAGACAAATGGTTTCATGAAGGGATGATAACGCCATCAACATCTGTGCTTGTGAATTCCATGAACATTTATGATAACGCCATCAACATTTCTGCTTCTGAATTCCATGTATGATAACGCCATCAACATTTCTGCTTGTGAATTCCATGTAAAGCATCAGACAAATGGTTTCATGAAGGGATGCAACACAAAGGGACGCTGAAAGCCATTCTCAAAGAACTACGAGTTCGCTTCAACTCCGAAAGTGCTATTTCTTCTTGCCTAGACATCTTTACTTCCTTTCTACTTATGCTGCTACAGATGAAGCCCAAGTCTTATGATTAGCTATTTGTTTAACTCAGAAACTTGCAAAATTTGATTGCTTCAACAGAGCTCCAGATGCGGACTTGTGTTTACGACAGTTGAGAGTAGCACAACTGAGAACCAAAAAGAGAGAATTCCGGTACGAGACTTGTGTTAGACGTGAAGACGAAAGATACAGCATGCACGCACAGGAACACGACCTCCATGCCCGAAAGCCAATAGCACAACTATGGAGCTTTTCAAAGTCGGGGCGTGAGAGGAGGAGAGCAGTTTAGCGACTTTGCAATTTCAAGCACTAATGGGCTTCTGGGTTTTCTTAATGTTTGCACTCAGTTCCTTACTTTCCACACAGAGAGAGAGAGAGAGAGAGAGAGAGAGAGAGAGAGAGAGAGAGAGAGAGAGAGAGAGAGAGAGAGAGAGAGAGAGAGAGAGAGAGAGAGGTATTTTAAACCCTCTCATATTGAAAACAAGCATCAATTCTATAATCTTCTATATGCTTTCCTCTCTGAGCTTCATGAAGCCGCTTGAGCTTCCTCAAAGCTATATCGTCATTTGGAACACTTTGATCCATCGAGCTGGGCACCTTCATGCTATTTGAACCCCATGCGAAAGTTTTGTGGCAACAAAGCAAGTTTAGGTGATATTTGGTCGATTCATATTATGTGCAGTTAAGTTTCTTAATGCTTTGTTGAGGATTGTTCCCACTGCTTGGCTTTTGGAAGTTCCACAAATACACTAACTTTGATTTTCACAATGGATATACATTTGGGCATATTGAGACTTTGATTGAGGATCTTGCTTTAACACTGTAGACGTCCACAAATTATGAGCAATTTTAAATCCAAACTTAGAGAACATTTACCACTTCTCTAAACATGCTTTAAATGTTACCAGAAACATGTTCACAATCTTACGTGATGAATAAGATACCTCTTCTCATGCAATGGTACAAAAACATTTCTCCTACTATCTTATATTCAGCAAGTCAGAAAACATGCTTAAAACAATCATAAATCCCTTTCATAAATACAATGGAATATCACCATAAACCAACCAATGTCCAAAAGATACACACCGGATTTGTATTGAGATGTAGAATCCTCAAGGAAGATACCAAATTTTGCACTAAATACATGTAACCATTTGTTTCACATGAACTTGGACATTTCATCAGATAAAACTAGAAGGATAAAAGAAAAAAGGAGAGGATGGAGGAAAAACAATATTCATTTGATTTGCTTTCAATGATATACAAATTTTCAAAGATTTTGATGGGTACAAATGTATGAATTACAATGTCGCCATATCAACCCAGAATTTCTCCTCATGCTTTATATAATATTTTTTGCTCTGTTTCGTTTTCATCATTCCTTTCTTGTATCATGTTGTCATCTTGATTGAGATCAATCACTTTGCCTATCTCTTTTGCAAGTGGAGGGACAAGCTCCATGGAAGCCATCTGAAATCTTATTTTATTATCAATGTGCTTCTTGACAACTTCCTAATATCCTCAAATGGAGTTCAAAGTTATAGGTGAAAGAAAAGAACATGGCAATGAATAGAAAAGTTTTTCACGTAATGTTTTTAGTTAATGCCATTCTTTTAGCACGTTAGATATCATCCATCATTTTTGTAAAAAGGGTCATTCAAAGTTGACCATTCCTTTTAGTGCTTTAAATTAGCATCCATTACTTTTGTGAAAAAGTTGTTGAAAATTTTTTTAGTTATAGTCCATTCCTTTAGTGCTTTAATTATCCTCCACTATTTCTATGAAAAAACTTCATTGGTACATATTCATTTCCAAAACTCTATATGAAGAGCTTAGGAATGCATTTTGGTAGAGAAGTTGATACTCAATAATTGTGATTATACAATCATTTTTTGTACAAAGAATTTCTCTTCTTCTTATCTAGTTTTATTCATCTACTGTGCTCTGTCATCTCTGCAGTTTATACTATTTTATTGCTTCCTTGCATATTTTATTCTATGTTGCTTCTTATAGTTCCAATATTCAACACGCACATGCTGGGGTATTTCCTCGCTTGGGAATTCTCTACACCGTCGAAAGATACTGCAAGCCATGATTGTGAAGGGTTGCATTAGAGAGGAATACTGAAATACAAGTTCGCCTCGACTCCGAATGTTTATGACAACTCCGAACTTTTGAATATCTCTGCTTGTGGATTCCACGAAAGACATTAGGCAAATGATATCATGAAGGGATGATAACGCCATGAACATCTTTGTTTGTGCATTGCATGAACATTTATGATGACCCCATCAACATCTCTGCTTTTGAATTCCATGCAAAGCATCAGACAAATGGCTTGATGTGACTAAATTCCCTTTCCTATACTCTAGGAATTGAAGTCTTCGAATTCAAAAATTGATTTAAAGATTGGTTGAATACTAAACTTTAGCTTGGATTTTAGAGCTTCTAAGTTCATCCTTTCATGAGATAAATATCTAGAATCCATAAATGATTATGGATTCTTACAAGTATAGAAGATCTCATGAAATACCATAACACTATGGTTCACTCCAAGAGTTAACTTGGTCTAGAACAAATCCATCTTTCAAGCATGATGAAGGTTTGATGTTCTAACAAATATCCTTCAAGATAAAGCATGCTTGAGTTTTCAATCTTGAATGATTTGAACACCTTTGATTCCTTTGAACCTGGAAAGCTTCACTTAATCTAAAGCCTTGGTCATCATATCTGCCACTTGCATATTTGTTGGAATAAATGGAACATCAATTTCTTTTGACATAAGTTTCTCTATAAAAGTTGGTAGTGAACCTCTATATGTTTGGTTCTTGCATGGTATATAGGTTTTGTTGCTAAATGCATTGACCTTATATTTTATCAAAAAATGTGAGGTTTTGAACACTTAAGTCTCAAGTCTGAATATAGCTCTTTCAACCATATAGCTTCATGTGTGGTTATTTTCAAGCCTCTCTACTCAAACTCAACGTTAGTTGAGGAAAATGCTACTGAAGGTTGCTTCTTGGAACTCCAAGAAATAAGATTTGGTCCTGCAAATTCTAGGAAACCAGATGTACTTCTTTTGTCATACTTGAATCCTCACCAATCTACATCTGAATAGAGTTTGAGATCCAAATCAGATGTATAGGAGTAGAATATACCTTCATTGATTGTACCCTTTAGATATTTGGGCACTCTTTTAGCTGCATCCATATGTGGCTTCCTTGGAGAATGCATAAACTGACTAAGAAGTCCAAAACTATAAGAGATGTTTGATCTTATATGTGTAGCATTAAAGAACTTGGAGAAGCTTGTAGGAGGTAGAAAAGTGAGTTGCAAAGCGATGAAGTTTGATCTATGCAACCGGCACAAGACCAGCCCTTAAGCTTATGGAGACTCAAATAGATGTTATAGGCATGTGATAAGTGCAATAAAATGCACTATTTACTTTTGAGCATCAAGTAGAAAGAGTCGATGCAAAACAAATAGGTTTGCACACTGACTAACTCAAAAAACTTACTATCTTTGGAGGAGACAATCAATTTCAAATGCTCATCGCAACTAGCATGATTACAATTAGAAAACCTCCTTTTGGAGGAGTGATACACATAGGGAGTGTATATAATGCACAAGAGTAGGAATAAGCAAAATATTCTTTTGGAATGAACCTGACACTCAATAGTGGTACCTCCTATTTTTCAAGAATGTGCAGAGATAGACCCCGAGATAGGAAACATAGAATTTCTCCCAATCTAAGAACCCAATGATTTGAAAATTTATACACATAGAATACCCACTAATACCTTTCCAATGAGTTCTCTCTCATCCAATTTAAAGCTCTATAGAGAGAGCAACAACCTCTGCAAGCTTATTGTTGTTGAAGAAGATGATGCAAAAAAATGGAGCAAGACAATGATGGCCACAAGTGTATCTATATTGCTTCCATGTAATGTACAAGTGATTTGAAGTCTTTATATAGACTCATGAGGTTCTCCATGGCTTCTACAAGTGGATTTTGAATTCAAATAAAGACGGGGTTAGTTTTTGGAGGGAATCAATTCATATAGTTTGATCTAATTTTAGTTGATTGATTGATTCATTGATTGCAACTCAAACACCTAAAATTCATGGAATATTGGCTCTCTTTTTCTACTTTTACATGTGTAAAGCTCTAGGCTTTTACAATGGTTAAAGATCCATAAAAATCTTTTTAAAAATACAATAAATGATCATACATAAAAGAACGCTTCAATGGATATTCGTTCGACGTAATCCGTGCGATAGCTTTTGATCTAGATCAAATCCACCTCAAGCATAGTATAAGCTTGATGTTCCAACAGATCCTCCTCAAGCTAAAGTATGTTTGAGTCTTCATTCTTTAATAGGTTGAATACCTGCCATAACTTTGAATCTACAAAGCTTTATTCCATCAAGTGCCTTCGTCATCATATCTGCTACTTGCTTTTCAGTTGGAACAAAAGAAATGTCAATCTCGTTTGCCATGAGCTTCTCCCTGATAAAGTGGTAATGAACTTCTATGTGTTTGGTTCTTGCATGGAAAATAGGGTTTGCTACTAGATGCATGGAACTTACACTATCTCAAAATATGTGAGGTTTGGAACTCACAAGTCCCAAAGATGTATGCAATGCTTTTAACCATATTGCCTCTTGAGTTGCTATGATCAAACCTCTATAATTTGCTTCAATTGAGGATAAAGCAACTGCTGGTTGTTTCTTGTAACTCCATGACACTAGCTTTGAACTTGCAAATGCTAAGTAACCAGAGGTACTTCTTCTATCATCCTTAGCTCGTGCCCAATCTGCATCTGAATAGATTTTGATATCCAAATATGAAGAGTAAGGATAGAATATACCTTCATTGATTGTACCTTTGAGATACTTAAGTACTCTCTTAGTAGCATCCATGTGCGGCCCTCTAGGTGAGTGCATGAACTGACTAAGAACTCCCACACTATATGATATGCCTGGTCTTGTATGAGCCGCATATATCAAGCTACCTACCAAGCTTTGATATTCTTTAATGTCTTCAATTTTCTCACCTTTATAAACAATAAGTTTATGATTCATCTCCAAAGGTGTACATGTAGGTTTAGTATTGTCCATTTTGAACTTAAGAAGTAGATCCCGAACATATCTCCTCTGAGTCAAATACATTCTTTCATCTGTGTATATGACCTGCATACCTAGGTGAGCTCACCTAAGTCATTGATTTTGAACTCCTCTTGCATGTGTCTCTTGATCCTTTGAATGCCATTCAAATCATCACCTGTCACAATAATATCATCTACATATACACATAGATAGATAACCTCATTGTGATCCCTTTTGATGAATGTTGCAGAGCAAAGAAGAGCAGAGATGCAGAGAAAAAGAAGGGCCCCAAAATTTTTCCAATTTGGACACTTTATTTTTGTACCATAGTCATTTTGTAATATATTTTCCGATGTAAATGCACTAGAGGAGTCCTCTGGATGCATAGCCATAGAGATTTGTATCATTAACTTTGTAAATTAGTAGGGAATTAGTCTTTTAGTCAATAAAGTGCCGGTCTCTTATGTGAAAGGACCAATTCCAGGGAACACGTATATAAGTCATTTTGTGAATCTTTGTAAGCACTTTTTGCCATTGTGAGAATCAAGAGCATAGAATTTCAAATTTGTGTCTTCTCCTCTCTATATCTTCTTCCTTGTGAGTTTGCATGCTTGTGTGATGCTTGAAAAGAGTGCTTTGAAGTGTCATCTATCAATGGTAGTGCTTGTTTGCTATTGGTAAGGTGCGTGCAAAGTGTAGGAAGTGTTGAAGCATAGGTAGGTTATTCCCGTGGCTCAGTATTTTGCTCATAACTTGAAGTAGGAGTGTCATAATTGAGTGAAAAGACCATTGGGTGCATCTTCTTGAGAGCTTCAAAATGAACCTGCTATTTATTATATTCGAAGTCCGGAACTGATTTCAAGTTCCTTCAAGAACTTTACAAGCCTATAATTCCATGCCCTTGGGGCCTGCTTCAACCCATACAAAGCTCTCTTGAGCTTACACACATGATCTGGATACACTTGATCTTTGAAACCATTTGGTTGTTCCACGTAAACTTCATCTGAAATAAAACCATTCAAAATGCATTCTTCACATCTAATTGAGATAATTTCCAGCCTTTGCAAGCAACAATTGCTATGAGAGTTCTTATGGTTGTCATTTTTGCAACAGGACTATAATTTTCATCATAGTCCACACCATATGTCTGTGCATATCCCTTTACAACAAGCCTGGCTTTGTACCTAGATATACTTCCATCTGCAAACCTTTTTGTTTTGTAGACCCATTTACATCCAATGATCTTCTGACTATTTGGTTTAGGAACCAAATCCCAAGTCTCATTTTCCATCAATGCATCATACTTCTCTTGCATAGCTTTTTCCCAATTCTTCTTTCCTTTGGCTTCATCATATGTGGATGGATCTTCATCTGCTTTTAACATGTAGGCATAATCTTTAGTAGTCAAGAATGAAGTATCATAGCTATACCTTGTAGGCTTCCATTTGTGCCTAGATGACCTTTTGACTTCTCCACTTCTTGAAGTTTCTGGTTCATCACATTCTGGATCAAACCTTGGCACTTCTTCAACTTCAACCTGTACTTCATTGTTCTCATCTTCATCAAATATCTGAACCTTTGATTTACCTTTCTTTTGATTCACAACTTCTTCAACATCTGCATGAACATTAAGTGTACCTGCATACCAAGTACCTTGCTCATCAAACGTAACATCCTTAGACACAAGGAATTGCTTTGTGGATGGACTCCACAACCTATAACCCATCTGCTTGTCATCATAACCAATGAATACATACTTTTTTGCTTTAGGTTCCAATTTATGCCTCAATTGTGATGGCACATATGGATATGCCAAGCATCCAAATATTTTACAATGATCCAAGGTAGGTCTCTTACCCCACCAAGCTTCATATGGTGTCATACCCTGCAACGCTTTACATGGTAACCTATTGACCAAATATGTGGCTGTGTTCACAGCCTTAGCCCACAAATAATTAGGGCAATTTTTCTCCTTCATCATTGACCTTGCAAACTCAACAAGAGTTCCGTTTCTTCTTTCTGCTACATAGAAAACAATGGTAAAAAGCACATCATTAGCACGCTTAACATATAAGGTGCTTTCAGTTGGACTGTTCTCAAAACCATGTGCAATTAGATAGGCATGTATCTTCTAGTACCAAGCACGTGGTGCTTGCTTTAAACTATATAATGCCTTCTTTAACCTGCACACCTGGTTTTCATGCCCTTTCTGCACAAAGCCACGGGGCTGAAAAACATACACTTCTTCATGCAAGTCACCATTCACAAATGTTGTTTTAATGTCCAACTGATGTACATTCCCACCATGATGAGCGGCAAGTGCACAGATGCTCCGAACAGTAGTCATATGGCATGTAGGTGCAAATGTCTCATCAAAATCAATGCCTCTTTCTTGTGCATAACCCTTTGCAACAAGCCGAGCCTTATACCTCTCAACTGTACCATCAGGTTTACGCTTCAGCTTGTATACCCACTTAGTGCCAATGGCCTTCTTGCCAAGAGGCAAGTCACATAAAGACCAAGTACCATTCTTCATTATTGCATCATATTCAGATTGCATAGCATCCATCCAATTTTCTGAATTTTGTGCTTCATCAAATGAAACAGGCTCAGTTTCACCACATAGACTAGATGTAGCCATAGCATAGCAATCTGATGCAAAAGAGGCACTATGAGAGCCTGATCGAGTATGATATGACAGAGGTGCATCTAATTTTCTATCACACAAGGTTTGCACCAGCCATTTTGGCATAGTTCTTGCCTACTCAATATCAGCTCTCTCATCAATAAGTGCATCATGTAAATCTGCATCAGAAATGGAATGATCTACATCATCACATGAAACTTGCAAAGGCTGAGAAGTTGCCTCATTAGGACCAGTACTAGACTGTCCACCTATAAAAAGAGGCAGCAAAGTATCATACATGTCTTTGGAGCTAACAGATGTCTCCTTAGTACATGAAAGCAACGGCTGAATAGCATCCTCCACAAAAGCAACATCACGGCTAACTAGAATGCGTTTAGTTTGTGGATGATATAGACGATAGCCTTTACTTTCAGAACTGCACCCAACAAAAATACATTTCACTACTTTATCATCCAATTTTCTGCGATGTTGTTCAGGCACTAATGCATATGCCAAACAACCAAAAACACACAGATGAGCAACAGATGGCTTGCGGTCATGCCAAGCCTCATATGGAGTGATAGACTGCAGCACTTTAGTGGGACACCTGTTCAGTACATATGCTGCACACATGACAACCTCAAGCCAGAAACTATGTGGTAAAGCCTGGCTCTTGACCATACACCTCGTCATCTCCATGAGTGACATGTTCTTTTGTTCAGCAAATCCATTCTGTTGAGGAAAACGGCATTGTACACTGGTGTTTTATCCCATGTTCAACTAGAAAAGCATTAAAATCAGAAGACATATATTCCCCCCCTCGATCAGAACGGAGGGTGCCCATTTTACATGCTGACAGATTTTCAGCCAAAACCAAAAACTGTTTGAAGCACATGAACACTTCAGACTTTGCCTTCAATGGATATATCCATGTATGCCTGGAAAAATCATCGATGAAAGTCACGAAGTAAAGATAATTCCCAAAATAAGGTGTCTGCATAGGACCACAGACATCACTATGTACAAGCTACAATTTTTGAGTAGCCCAAACTGAACCATCTTTTGGAAAGGATGAACGCTGCATTTTGCCCAAAATACAGCCTTCACAAACATGTTTTCTAGGTGCCTCAAGTTTGGGCAAAGAGGACACCATTTCAGATTTCTGCAGGCGTAGCAAACTAGCAAAATTTAGATGACCAAAACGTGCATGCCAAAGCGTGCATGCCAAAGCTTTGCATCTGACATAGCCTGAGAATCATTTAGTGCACATGCCAAATCATTTATTGATCTTTCATAGTCTATGAGCTTATACAACCCACGACATAAAATGCTAGAAGCAATAATCACATCGCCATTTGACATATCATGAAATGTACACCTGTCATCAACACATTTCACAACCAAGCCAATCTTGGCTAATGCAGAAATTGATAACAGGTTCTTCTTGATCCCTGGCACAGATAAAGCATCTGACAAAGTGAAAGAACTACCATCAGCAGTAGTCAAAATGATCTTACCAACTCCCATAACAGGATAAGAGGAGTTGTTGGTGCATGTAACAGTATTCCCTGTAGGGGCAGGCTCGAGTGAAGAGAAGAAACTAGGCTATGAGGTAATATGTTTGGTCGCCCCACTATCAAAATACCAAACATCTGAGTCTACTGCAAACATGCACTGCTCATGAGAAGATGGGTCAAAACTGTAGACAGTAGTAAACACCCATTCTTCCCAAGATTAGCAGACTCTGCTTTTGGTGTAGAGGCCTCTGCAACAACCATTCCAGCCTCTTTCTTCTTTGCCTCAGTTTTGGATAGTTCTTTATGATATGATCATTCCCTTTACAGTACTTACAAAACAATTTCTGATTTCTTCTCATCTTTATCTTCCTTCTTCGTATATGCAAAATTAGTAGATTTCTGCTTACGAGTTGAAGAGCTCCATTTTCCTTTACCCTTTTGACTAGCCAGGAAAGCTTGATCTGCAACTCGCATAATGGACATGTTCTGCCTGGTCTGATCTTCCTGCAACATAACAGAGACTAACTCCTCAAATGATAAGGCATTCGGATTGCCTTTCATCATCAACCAAAGAGTAGAAGCAAAACTCTGATATGAATCACGAAGACCATTCAGAACGGTCTGCACAAGTGAGCTATCTGGTATAACCTCATCAACAGAAAGCAATTGTTCCTTCAAGTCTATGATCTTGGTTAGGAAACTGTCCATAGAATCACCTTCATTCATGTGCTCACTCTCCAACTATTTTCAAAGGTAAGCAACACGAGCCTCATTCCTAGCTTGGTACAATGTGGTAAGTGTATCCCAAGCATCCTTAGTTGTTCTACAAGAGCGAATGTGAGGAATAATGGCACGTTTGACAGACAAAGCTATCAATGCATGTGCCTGGGTATCTCTGCCATCCCAACAAATGTGCTTTGCAGTAGGTGCAGCTGAAACCGTAGCACAAACAGGAATATGCAGAATATCATCATCTTCAACACCTTCTGCATCAGCTTTAGTACCTGCAGTTGTAACAGTTGTAGGTGTGATAAGACGTTTTTCGACACCTTGCACAATGTTCCACAATACTTTTGCAACCAACACATGTCGCATCATATAATCCCATAACGGGTAGTTGGTACCATCCAACTTATCCTCAACAGCCAACATACAAAATACATCACTACTTTTAGCCATGGCCGGTGACTAAAATACCTTGATGCAGAAAATTGACTGTATCTCAAAGTTGAACAGAACTACCCAGACGAATTCCGCTAGACCTGTAGCAGACTTCGAGACGCTTATACTGGCGAACAGAAATTGGTATATACCTTTGGGACAAAAAGACGAAATAGCCTGCACAAGTGCTACGATAGTGTGTTCGGAGGCCGAAACGAGCCAGAGGAGATTGCAATCGGAGGAGTGTCGACAGTGCCCTAGATGAAGCGACGACCTGCTCTGATACCAATTGTTGGAGTTAGATGCCTGCGGAAGCACGCGAACATCGCAAGGAAGAAGAAGAAGCTTGGAGCACAACACACAATACTAATGTATTACTAGAGAATGTACAAAGGTAAGTAGCCCATTAGGGAAATAGGCATATATAGAAGCCGGGGGGAAAAACCTTCTAAAGAGGAAAAAAAGTGCCCCGACGGTCCTAGAGTGTTCACACACATCACTACCTAAATATATCAACACCCTTTGGCTCTTCCTCTACCAGAGTAGAATACCTCCTCAAAACTAGGTTTTCCTTGGGAGTTTGAGTCCTCATCAAGATTCGTTTCTTCAATTATCAGCATGGACACCAGATCAACCAAATTCATAATATTTTCCCTAGTCTCAATAGACGTCGTGCGCTGCTTATATGTAGTTCCTAAACCATGAAAGCACATTTCCACCTTGTCATCATTATCTACATTTTTGCCAATAGATCCAAGCGACTCACACATGCTTTTGATTTTCAAGGTGTAGTCAGTTATCGACATGCTCTTTTTCTCTAGTGTATGCAGCTCATTCTTGAGTTCCAATTTCCATGCCTTTGTATTGTTCTCATACAATGTGACCAAACTGTTACAAGCCTCTTTTGGTGTTTTGGCATTCTGTATGTGCCCAATCATGCTACCCTATATGCTAATAGAGAGCCAATGAATAACCTTTCATGCTCCTTGATTCCATTCTTCATATACTCTCAACTTGTCCACAGTTCAATTCCTCTCTAGTAATTGTGGAGCATTTTCATTCTCTCCTTTGATGTACTTCCAATAGTTGTTTCCCATCAAGAAATTTTTCAATCTAAATCTCAAAGCATGGAGGTTATTCTTGTCTAGCTTATTGCTCATAAGCTGACTCGTTCTATCAGGACTTACCATTTTTGCAATGATTTGAAACACTACAGAAACACTAGATGTCATACCTCTCCTTGAATACTATCACAATTTGACATGACAATTTGATCTTAGAAAAATACAGTTTTTATGTATCAACAGTACACAGAATTGCTTGAAATTCTAGATCTAGAATGTTTGATTGTTGTGAAATAGAGCACAGGTTACAATTTTGCAAACTCACCTACTTCTTTTATGGGCCCCACCTTGCAGGCTCGAAATGGAGCTCGAGATGGCTCTGAAATAAAAATTTGAGAAAAATGAGTGATCCTAAAAGGGATAAATCTCCATGTGAATAGAGCACAGATCCATAATTTAGATGCATCCACCATGGTTTGTGAATTGATAGTATGTTCTTTCAAAAACCATGGATAAATGCATGAAGAGCAATTTAAAGCTGGCAGTTGAAATCTTTTAGATCTTCTTCCCCTTGGATCCTTGAATTGATTGGAAAAAAGTAGGAAAGTGATTTTTTTTGAATTTTCAAGTATGGAAAAATCTATATAGTTTAGTTTTCATAGTCTCCTATGATGTGGAAGGTTGCTCTTGATTCTATCAAGACAACTCTATTTGTCCCCAAGAATGGGCATATTGAGCTGTAGTTTTTGCTTGGTGTAGTAGTACAACAACAACCCATTGGCGTTCAGCTTCCTCTGCCACTACCACTTCTTCTTGCTGTCTCCTAGCTTCATCTTCTTGAAGTTCAATAAAGTGGCTTCCTCCTTCATTCATCAAAGATATTCTTCCTCTGCATGTCAAAATTCTTCCTATACACTCGAGTTCATTTCTACTTTTGAGTAGTTTTTAATCCCTCTATCAAACTCTTTTCCCTTAACTCTTAAGCTCATAGAGGAACACTGCTTCCTCCACCACTACCAAATAAAGTATTGCAGGGAGTGGACTTGCTAGATGTAAAAGTGACAAAATAGTACCAATCTTAATATACAACCATTGAGTCTTTTTGGAGACTCTACAAAGCTAGCAGATTTCCTTCTTGATATGAGAAAATAGTTTTTTTGCCCAATTAACATACCCTCCTAATGTTGAAGCATCCAGCAATAGGGAATACAAAGTCTGTGAGACTCCATAGTGCTTCCTTTGGAGATTAACTGCTAGTATTGCCAAACATAATCTGAACTTCCATGGATTGGAAACTGGCAATCAAGCATATTTGTATTCTCTCAAAAAGGGCTTGCCAAGCATCTTCTTCATTTCATTAGTAGAGGCCAAGGTTGAGGGCATTGTATTACCTTCTTGAATTAACAATAGGTGGGTTGCTATATAAGCTAGATCAATAATGAAGCAAACATCAGAGCCAATACAAAGTTCCAAAATAGCACGTTGATCACCATTCCCTTCCAACTACTCGTCGCATTGACCCATGAACGAATGTTTCATTGGATGATTAGGAAATTGAGGCCAATCTATCTGCACATAATCAAAAAGCTTTTGACATATAAACCATTCTAAGTGCATTTCACATACTCACGATGGAATCTACAGAGGGCTCATGTTAGTAAGTTTTACATTGTTGGGCAAAAGGATACTCCTCTTCTTCAAGATGGTTAAATAGAGCATTCGCACATGAAGGTGTTTAAATATCAAGTTCAACATGTGATGATCCAGGATGACACACATCACTCTTTCATTTCTTTGACATGTATAGTGGTCACATAGGTATATGTGAGGAATACTTCATTGAGCTTTACTAGATTCATCTACTCAGAGTGATGGCACATTTGTTCTTGCCAGCTCACTCATTTGCAAAATTAAGATTTTCCTTTTGTATTGTTCTTTATATATTGCACTAGTTGTATTGTTGTATTAAATCACTCTTGTACATTATCTTTATGTAATAGAAGAAGAAGAAGAAGAAGATAATTCCTCCTTGCCTCACTATTTGTGTGCTTCTCTTTGAGTGTGAGAGGGTGTGAGTGAGCACTCTTCCTCATCTCCTTTCTCGTGACATGGTATCAGAACTAGTGTGACCATAGAGAATAGAAAAAGATTCTTTGTCTTTACAAATTGTTTCATTGTTAGATAATTTGCAGACATCCCTAGAAAATCTTAATAGTATCAAAGTTATTGCAAACCATACACAAATTTTGGAGGATAAAGAACAACAAATTCGTAAACTTTGAAGAGTGAAGCTCAACTTACAAAGGTTAGAGGAAGCTGAAGATGTGACTCTAGTAGAAAAGGATACCAAAATTGAGTTACTACGAACATACAAGGAAGAAAAGGTTACAACTACTCGACATTTTTTGGACCAAATTTTTGGTAGCTAAGGCTGCAAACGTATCTTGGAAGGCCTAGTTTGGTGTTGAAGATTGCAATCAGGAGTATTCTTGAGAAGTCATTGAGTCTTCCAATGTTCAGATTAGAGAACTTTTTCGATGAATTCTTGTATGATTTGAATCATATTCAAGACCCAAATTTTGATAATGACGATGATGATTCAATTCCACCGTGCATGCCATTGCTAGATTGTAGTCCATTTGAATACCCAATTTGTAATTTCTTTATTTTTTGCAAGTTTTTAGAATTCCATGGAGACTCAATAGACTCCCCATTGCTTAATTCTAATTGTTGTAAGCAAAATATAAAGAGATGTCTTGAGAGAGGAATCCAAGGGGATATACGTATGTGAAAAGTACTATGGATAGATAGAGATGTGTAGCATACTCTATAGATTGTAACATTCATTGATATGTAATGCATATTTTTGCATTGAAATCATTAATTACTTCCTCTTGGTGTTACCAAACTTTCTCAAATGTCTTTTTTCTGAGTATTCCTTATGTTCACCGTGTTTTACATGTGAAGTACTAGGGACTAAAAATTCACTGGATCTATTTTCAATAATCCTCATTCCCCGAACCTTTATTGTTGCATCAATAGTCATCAAACAAGATGTACAACTCTAATGACTATAAAACTTTGTAAACATGTGCAAAAGAGTCCTAATTTATAATCCAATCAAAAGAGTAGACAAAGAGATCATAAACATACAAAAATGACTCACACAAGATGATAAACTTCACTCAATGTCTTATAACAGTAGACAGAGAGTAATGTAACTTAACAATGTGATGTAAATGTACTTGTAACTCAGATATGATAGAATGAGAGAGTAGAGGAATCCACAAGCTTCAAGGAACCTACATGAACCACTCAAATGAGTGTGATAATCAACTCTCTTACTTGTGACTAAAAGATCAATGTATAAATATAGTTTTTGTTGATGAGCATTGGTTGGATCTAACTAAAATTTGTCCATACTTTTACGAGTTTATTTTGAATTTGAATTCAAATATGATCCATGAATTTGTGCTTCCAATATGTCCATGAGTTTCTCTCCAAATTACTTTTTCACTTTTTTCAAAAGTAATAGCAGGCACTAACCTTAGAACTCAGTCACTTTATACAAACATATGTGTGAGCTTTGAGCATCAACTTTTTCGTGAAGTCCTAATGCATGAGGACAAGCACTTAGGCTTGCTTCATGCATCAACACTTTTGTGGATTAAAAGGATACTTAAGGACCTAAATTGGAAGTAGAGGATTTTTCTCTTCATGAAGTCAACATTTCAAGCATCAATGTAGCTAAAGATATAAATGTTTCATGCAAGAATCAAGCACATAGAGTTTCATTACCACTTCCATAGAGAAGACATTACATCCAAAGATAAGGTTTGTGAAAAATTTTGTGCATGTTACATACACTATGAAAAATTTTCTTGAAGCTAAAAAACTTGGAGGATTCATGGAAGCTATCAATATAAGAGACATATGATGAAATGATGAAATGATGAAAAAAATAACTTCAGCTTCAAGGAAAATGTTCAAAGTGGGAAAGATTTCAAGCTCAAGATTGTGGGAGCATGCTCCAAGTTTCACTTTCCATATCACCAACAATCAAAGCATGATGATGACCATGATTTAGAAGCATCAAACTATGGTTGAATTGGAAAGAAATCAAGTGGAAAGAAATAGATCGCCTATTGATATGATACGATCTAATTTCTTTCTGACATGTATATGTTTTTGATTGGTCAAGGAGATGTTGGAAGTGGGGTGGGCCTCAATAATAATTAATCACAAGTTTACAAGATCTTCCAACACATGAACCTTAGCATACAAACCTTAATACTAAAAAAGAAGATGAGTGAGAGATAGAGACATAATAGATGAGAGTTTCAAAGTGTATGGTAAGCTAGGATGCTTAACTACACTCTCTGTATTCCAATGTCAAATTACAATGTGTGAATATGATACAAATTGACAATATCTGGATCTAGGTGAAATTAGGAACTAGATACAAGAGGCTGTGTGATTAAGAGGTATGAAGTGTGTGTGTGTGTGTAAGAATATGGAGAATATGAACAGTTTAGAACTGTTTTATAGCAAACCTGTATTTTGATTATCTAAATCAGAAATTAGTGAATGAACAAGTGAGGATAGATGTAGACTTGTTACTCATAATATGTTGGCTCATACGAACTCCCCCAAATGTCTTCAGATGTAGAGCACACTTCCTCCAGGTGTATAAGAACACTTCCTCCAAGATCTCCTATTATCCTACCCCGTCTTTGAAGAGTGTAGCTCAACTTACAAAGGTTAGAGGAAGCTGAAGATGTGACTCTAGTAGAAAAGGATACCAAACTTGAGTTACTATGAACATAGAAGGAAGAAAAGGTTACAACTACTCGATATTTTTTGGACCAAATTTCGACCAAATATTTGGTAGCTAAGGTTGTAGACATAGCTTGGAAGGCCTAGTTTGGTGCTAAAGATTGCAATGAGGAGTATTTTGGAGAAGTCATTGAGTCTTCCAATGTTCAGATTAGAGAACTTTCTCGATGAATTCTTGTATGATTTGAATCATATTCAAGACCCAAATTTTGATAATGACGATGATGATTCAAGTCCACCGTGCATGCCATTGCTAGACTATAGTCCATTTGAATACCCAATTTGTAATTTCTTTATCTTTTGAAAGCTTATAGAATTCCATGGAGACTCAATAGACTCCCATTGCTTAGTTCTAATTGTTGTAAGCAAAATATAAAGAGATGCCTTGAGAGAGGAATCCAAGGGGATATACATATGTGCAAAGTACTACAGATAGATAGAGATGCATAGCATACTCTATAGATTGTAATTACATATCTTCACTGATATGTAATGCATATTTTTGCATTGAAATCATTACTTACTTCCTCTTGGTGTTACCAAACTTTCTCAAATGTTTTTTTTCTGAGTATTCCTTATGTTCACTTTGTTTTACATGTGAACTAGGGAATCAAAATTCACTGGATCTATTTTCAATAATCCTCATTCCCCGAACCTTTATTGTTGCATCAATAGTCATCAAACAAGATGTACAACTCTAATGACTATAAAACTTTGTAAACATGTGCAAAAGAGTCCTAAATTTATAATCCAATCAAAAGAGTAGACAAAGAGATCATAAACATACAAAAATGACTCACACAAGATGATAAACTTCACTCAATGTGTTATAACAGTAGACAGAGAGTAATGTAACTTAACAATGTGATGTAAATGTACTTGTAAATCAAATATGATAGAATGAGAGAGTAGAGGAATCCACAAGCTTCAAGGAACCTGCATGAATCACTCAAATGAGTGTGGTAATAAGCTCTCTTACCGGTGACTAAAAGATCAATGTATAAATCTAGTTTTTGTTGATGAGCATTGGTTGGATCTAACTAAAATTTTTCCATACTTTTAGGAGTTTATTTTGAATTTGAATTCAAATATGATCCATGAATTTGTGCTTCCAATATGTCCATGAGTTTCTCTCCAAATTACTTTTTCACTTTTTTCAAAAGTAATAGCAGGCACTAACCTTAGAACTCAGTCACTTTATACAAAGATATGTGTGAGATTTGAGCCTCAACTTTTTTGTGAATTCCTAATGCATGAGGACAAGCACTTAGGCTTGCTTCATGCAGCAACACTTTTGTGGACTAAAAGGATACTTAAGGACCTAAAAGTGGAAGTAGAGGATTTTTCTCTTCATGAAGACAACATTTCAAGCATCAATGTAGCTAAAGATATAAATGTTTCATGCAAGAATCAAGCACATAGAGTTTCATTAACACTTCCATAGAGAAGACATTACATCCAAATATAAGGTTTGTGAAAAATTTCGTGCATGTTACATACACTATGAAAAATTTTCTTGAAGCAAAAAAACTTGGAGGATTCATGGAAGCTATCGATATAAGAGACATATGATGAAATGATGAAAAAAATAACTTCAGCTTCAAGGAAAATGTTCAAAGTGGGAAAGATTTCAAGCTCAAGATTATGGGAGCATGCTCCAAGTTTCACTTTCCATATCACCAACAATCAAAGGATGATGATGACCATGATTTAGAAGCATCAAAATATGGTTGAATTGGAAAGAAATCAAGTGGAAAGAAATAGATCGCCTATTGATGTGATACGATCTTTCTTTTTGACATGTATATGTTTTTGATTGGTCAAGGAGGTATTGGAAGTGGGGTGGGCCTCAATAACAATTAATCACAAGTTTACAAGATCTTCTAACACATGAACCTTAGCATACAAACCTTAATACTAAAAAAGAAGATGAGTGAGAGATAGAGACATAATAGATGAGAGTCTCAAAGTGTATGGTAAGCTAGGATGCTTAGCTACACTCTCTGTATTCCAATGTCAAATTACAATGTGTGAATCTGATACAAATTGACAATATCTGGATCTAGGTGTAAATAGGAACTAGATACAAGAGGTTGTGTGCTTAAGAGGTATGAAGTGTGTGTGTGTGTGTGTGTAAGAATATGGAGAATATGAACAGTTTAGAACTGTTTTACAGCAAACCCGTATTTTGATTATCTAAATCAGAAATTAGTGAATGAACAAGTGAGGATAGATGTAGAATTGTTACTCATAATATGTTGGCTCATACGAACTCCTACAAATCTCTTCAGATGTAGAGCACACCTCCTCCAAGTGTATAAGAACACTTCCTCCAAGATCTCCTATGATCCAACCCCGTCTTTATATAGTCAACTACAATTGCTAAAATCCATTCTAAATTTTGCAATTGCTAAAAGTGAATAGTTCAAAAATATTCTTCACAAAAAGCTATTTCCATTCTTTATTTGAGCCCTACAGACTTGAACCCAGGTGGGCAGCATGAGAGGCATTTGGCATATCTATAAGGCCATGTCATTTGGTTGTAGAGGACCTACTTAAGAAGAAATCATATGCTACTAGTTTTGGAGATTTTGGACGAATCTGAGACATTGTTTCTAACAAGAGATTTGTATGTGAACTCCCAAGCCCCTAATGAGTTTTATTATGTCTTAGAGTTTTGGAAAATACTGTTTATGTTAACCCCTATTTTAAAAAAATTCGTGCTATTTATTCTCTATATATTTTATGGAGATTACACTCCTACACTCTATCTCTATAGATGGTCTTGGTGAACACCTTGACCCTCCACTTGTTAGTTATCATTTATTTTGAAACCATTTTTAGTGGTATTTTTCTTGTTAGAAATTTTATCTCTTTTGGTTTAAATGGTATATGTCACAAGATTAATGCTTGGAGAAGTTGGGACTAGTGACACTAGAACACTATCTCTAATGAAGCGATACTTTGTCAAGCCATCAAGTAGTTTCGTGTGGCCATTTAAGGCATCATTAAAGGGCTATCGTTAGCTAGTTCATTATGCAAAGTTACAACTTTATTATTTTCTTATACTCAAAGAATATTAGAAAACACAATGTCCCTATCTAAGAAAATCAAGATCCTAGGAGGTCTATTTCCTTTTGTTGTGCACATAGGACTGTTTTTTTCCTCCAACACATATGGATATAGGGATCATCATTGTAGTTTCCGAAAAAGGTAGTATAATGGAACCTAATGATATGAATCTCAAGAGCTTCCTTGTGATCTTTTCCTTCATTCCTCCACACATTGCTTCCTCCTAATGCAACCATATAGATATCAACAAAGACCGAGTTCTTGACAGTCGGATACAGTACAATGCCAAGTTTGAAGTACAAAAGTGAGGGATTATTGAAATAAAATCCCACTTAAATAATATAGAAAAGTGTGTTATAGTAGTAGCTATGTGAGGATTGTCAAGGTATTCTACATTAGAGTCTTATGCCTTTGTGTAGAAGTAACAATTCAATGGGTTTAAGTGACCTTCAAGATTGCATTATAGATTTTGATGGGGGGCTATAGGATTGAGGAATTTTCATGAAAGTGGGATTGCTAGGAATTCAGTTGTCTACTATTGCCTACTAAGAAATTTAGTTGTCTCTTGGCACCTACTCCTTAACATGTTGTTGGATATGGTTTAGTGTAATGCATAGTGAGCTCGGCATAGTTCTATCTCCATTGCTTGGAGCTAGTTCAATAACCAATTTAGGGGCTCATGGGTTGATTGAGGGGTGTGATTAACGTCTTCCTTTCCGAGTATTGAATAAAAATGTAAGGGTGATGTGTCTTTTTTTTTGGTAAAATAGAGTGCACAACTTCTTGATCCATCCTTCTCTTTTTCTCTTTTTGGGATACTAAATTTCGCTTTTATGAACAATGATTACATGACACAAGAACACATCCTG
Source organism: Ceratopteris richardii (assembly GCA_020310875.1). Taxonomy (NCBI): domain Eukaryota; kingdom Viridiplantae; phylum Streptophyta; class Polypodiopsida; order Polypodiales; family Pteridaceae; genus Ceratopteris; species Ceratopteris richardii. The sequence goes on along the minus strand of CM035408.1, from coordinate 182,379,208 downwards.
GGATGCCACAACCTCCATTGGGATCTTCCTATCCTAATATCCCTACTAGTTCCTCTGGGAGTCATATCCTCTACTTCCACCTTCTAGTATCCTACACACCTTCTTTAACAAACCGATCAGATCATGGTCACCAATTTCGCTTGTAAGGTTTTCTATCAAACAAACGTGACAAGTTTGTTGTGGTTTAATCCAAAGCTTCAATTTTTGGAGAGCTTCAATTTGAATCATTGATTATTACTACCAAGTATCCTTTTTTTGTTGAGAGGCCTTGTCAATGTGTAGACTGCACTCAATGAAGCATTCTTTCACGGCATAGTGTTCATTCATTGGTAATGTGGAGATGAAAACAAAGATAATAATATTGTGCATGTTCCGTTGTTCTAGTGGTTGAGTCTTTGGTCTCTTGAAACAAAGGTCTAGGATTCGATCCCCGAGTTAAACATATAATGGCCTTGCCATCTAAACTAGTTGAAATTATTTGTAATCTTGTCTAACCCTTGCTTTGTGGAATACAAGAGGCCCCACAGGTACTATGCCCATTCACTTGTACAATTTTTCTTTCAAAGTTAACGCTCGAGAAAGTAGATGCTTGGAGAAGCTCCATTTAAGAAAGAAAGAAAATAGTATATGTTTGAACCGACCTTATACATTGTGGTCAAGAGATACTTCTTCGAAGTTTCAAGCTTTCGTAAGAAAACAAAAATCCAAAGAAGAGAAGAAGAGGAAATCTTGCGATCCACCTTTGTGTGTAGAAAAAGGGAACTTGTGTGTGTGAGAGAGAGAGAGAGCGAGAGAGAGAGAGAGAAAGAATCTGTTCATGATTGACATGTGTCTTAGAGTGTACGTACCTTGCAACAATCAAAGGCAAATGAGTTTCAGGAGGGTGCATGAAGGGGGCACCTTCATGCAGACGTTATGCCGAGGATCTGTTTTGCCCAGAAGAGCTCTCCTTTTACACGGTCAATGAAATCTCATGCGCCTGCGAGCAAATGGGTGTTTCCTGCGTCTGTACAATCTTGTCCGTCAGCGAGCCCTTTGTCAGATTTGGCCACTACAGAACGATGCGCTGTGCCGCGCCAGACGCGGACACAGACGCACAGAGCATCGCGCACAAGGTTACAACCAACATCGCGATTTGAGCCCGTCATGGCTGTCATCATCGCCACACACTGATCATTGAGATCATCAACATGGAAAGATCGAGTCCCCAATCAAGATCAGATGCTCGCGCAGCTCTCACGTAGCGTAAAGACGAGCTTGCTTACCGTCTCGCGTCCTTCCATGTTTGCATGCACGTGGTTACGTACAGACGCGCATTGAAAGAGCTCGCTCCTACAGACTGTGTATTGGAGAACGATAGACCTTCGTGAACGAGGCTGGTAAACCTGCAGGCTTTTATCTGCAGCCATCGCCGTCCTCGTTGATTATGCATGCCGAGAAAGATCTCCCCACATGATATGATCACCTTCCATCGTAGGATGTTGCATGTGTTGCGTTAAAGCTTTCGCTCTCGTCTTCTTCAGCTGCGAGTCACTGCTAGAGAGATAGAAGTAGAGGTAGAAAGAGACAAAGAAGGCTGCTATTACTGCAGGCCTTTACCTGCCGCCATTGCCATTCTCGTTAACTATTGAATCAGAGAGACGATCAGATCTGGCATTATGTAATTACGTTCTTTCCATTGAATTGTATTTTCTTGGGAGCGGACACACTGCATACGTTGCGCCATATCCGTACCGCTCTTGTTTATTATTTACACAGTAGATTCAGACAAATGAGAAACAGTAATGAAGAAGAAACAAAGGAGAAACAGTATTGTTTTGTTATTCCCTTCTCCATCGCTGCATTAAGCTGTCAAACATCTTGAATGCGAAATACTTCGCATTTCCGTTTACGTTCTTCCTGTAATAAAAAAAATTTCGGCAGGCAAAAATGCGCGAGAAACTGATGTGCACAAAATTTTGGGTTGAAGATCTTTCAAAACATCTGTGATGAACAAGAGGGCGGAAGCAGAAATGAAGGGAGAATGATTTTGAGATGTCTACTGCTTGAAGATCTTTCGAAACATCTTCTATTTCGATATATGCGAAAACACATAGTTGCAAGAAACTTTGTTTCCCCGTTTTCAAGAACTTCTAACGTTTGTTCTTTTTCTTCCGGATTAACTTGAATCAGCTGTCCTTTTGTTTCGAATTAATTTGAAAATACAAGTGAAGAATTAATTTGAATTAATTGAAAATACAAGTGAAGAATTAATTTGAATTAATTGAAAATACAAGTGAAGAATAGTTTAATATTTGAGTCAATTGAAAATACAAGTGAAGATGAGCTTAATATATATAACATCTTTCATATTTCAAAAAGCAGAGATTTAGATGTTCAGCAGGGCAAAGCTTACAGAGCTCAAAAATTCACTAAAAAAGAGCATGAAAAAGGATGACCCTACAACATGGGGAAGGATGATCCTAAGACCAGATGAAGTAATTGGTTGTATGCCTAAAGACAGAAAACAACTAAAACAACTGGTCTTGTGAAGTAATTGGTTGTATGCCTAAAGGTAGAAAAGATGAAGTAATTGGTTGTATGCCTAAAGACAGAAAACAACTAAAACAACTGGTCTTGTGAAGTAATTGGTTGTATGCCTAAAGGTAGAAAACAACTGGTCTTGTGAAGTAATTGGTTGTATGCCTAAAGGTAGAAAACAACTGGTCTTGTGTTTGAAGGAAGGTCAGATAACATGTGAATAACCAAAAGCTGAATTCACCCTTGATTGATCTCATATCATATATGAGCTATCCTCACACCCATAGTTGATTTTGAATCACGAAAAGCTTCATTCACCCTGAATTGATCTCATATCATACATGAGGTATCCTCACACCCATAGTTAATTTTGAATCACCAAAGCTGAATTCACATGAGGTATCCTCACACCCATACTTGATTTTGGATCATCAAAAGCTGAATTCACCCTTAATTGATCTCATATCATATATGAGGTATGCTCACACCCATAGTTGATTTTTGACAGTTGTATTGCTCGTTTTGGCCATTTTAAACTTAAAATAAGGTCATAAATTTTAAAGACCTTCGAAAATTGCATTAAAAATATGAAATACAGGAACCATCTTTATATGACCTTCAAACTTGAAGTTCAAACTTGAAGGTCAAAGTAGACCATCAAAATACAACCATGCTCAAAATAATGTGCCACCTATGCATGGAAAACAACTTTTGGCATTTCTTCATATAGTAGAAGCATCGAAGCACTGATTCATAATGTTCAACTAAAAGGAAAACTGAAAAATCTTACATGATATGAACAGACTATTGAAAAATCTCTTTTCCTTTTAGACAAAAGAATTTCCAATTGTAAGAAACCCCCACCCTTTAGACATCATAGAGTGTTCTTTCTAGAGAGCAACAAGATCAACCAAGTGGGCCCCACATGAGGGGATGACAAGTTTATCAACCTTCTTTGTACAATTCTCTATTAATCTTTAAACAACCCCTGCTTTGTGGGATACGGGAGGTCCCATAGGTGCTAAGCCTATTCACTTGTACAGTTATATTCTCTATTAATTAAAGTTTGGAAGAGTAGGCTCTGCCAAACTTCCTTTATTTAAAAAAGAAAAAAAAAAAGATGATATTATCATGCAAAAAATAATGTTAAACTTTTTATACCATGCTGCCCATGTTATTCCATATTTCATGTAAATTTTTTTCTTCTCTGGAAAATTCATTATTTTCAAAAATTCAAATTGATCAATGTATTTTTATGATTCGTGTTATTGAACTACCCTTGTCGTTTCCTACATTTCAACATTGTCCTTTAAGCTTACAGTTTCACATAAGAATCCTTTCCTGCAAGCTTGCGAGAACAGTGTGTGCGCATAAGAGCGCGATGGCTGGAACGAGAAGGTGAAAACTGTTGAAATCTTTGCGGCATATTTCTTGCACAAGATTTACCATCTCCATCATCATGTCTGAGCAGAAGCGTGTGTAACGCATATTACATCTCGATCTGGTGTGAGCCGAAGGGCGCTGAGTTCCATTTTCGACGCCCTTGTCTTGCACGGAGGTGTGCCTACACTCTCTGTTATTTTGTCGGACTCTAAGCAGAGATGTCTTCAGCCGTTATCATGCTCATTAATTATTCATCAAGAGAGAGATAATCTCCTCTTGCTTAATTACCTTCCATCCGGCAGTGAGGCGGCGCAGTGGAAAACGTTGTGCTACAGCTTTCTCTCTCCTGCTATTCAGCAGGTGTAGAATCTCTGTGCGAGAGAGAGAGAGAGAGAGTTTCCTGAAGCCCTGAAGATGGGTTGATGGGACCTCTAAAGAGTAAAAGGACAGAGCCATACGTCTTTTGCAGTGCAGCATTTTAAAATACTCCTTCGACCATGAATCGCTCAAACATAGAAACTATGACTAACCATTATAGCAGACGAGCTGCTTGCTTCGAGGACTCCGCACACACACAGAGAGAGAGAGAGGGCTGGTTGTGTCGAGGACTCCGCACAGAGAGAGAGTCCCTCAGGAATGTGAATGTGGGCGCGCAAACAGCGCATAATAAAGAATTTAATAATCTTAATTATCTATTGCTCTCTCATGTGTGTGTCATGATGCACATGTACACATAAGCAGAAATTCGTGTGTACGTGTGTCATGCTGCATGCGCAACGTCATACTTTGTATAATTGCTCTCTTGATTGAAATCTATAGCGATGGCGGAACACAAAAATGATCATTCCAACCGACAGATCGACACATGCAGATTGGACTCCAGCAGTCTAAACATTATTACAAAAACCTGGAGAAAAATCTCCATTCTTGCAACACACTTAGAATCAGAGAGTTTTTTTTTTTAATTTATTTGAGAGTACAATGAATTGAAAACACACACACATCCAACATCGTAAGGTAGAGGCAGTCATGTGTGAGGAATTCATAGATACATGTCCAACCAAGATTTGAACCCAATATTTCCTCCCGAAGACTCAAGGCGTCAAACCACTTGGCTACGCGGGCTTAGAATCACAGTTTTTGTGTAACAGACTACACAAACAAATTTTTTGCAACTAGCATCGATGTTTTCCCTTGCATAAACAAAGTGGCAGGTGATGCTCATAAGAATTACTAAGCACTTTACTTCAAGGTGTTACTACCTTTAGTCTTTCTGAAATGTCAAATTTCTGAGTGTAACATGTTGTAAAAATAAAGAAGACAAACAAAAAAAAAAATCAGTATGAAGAGTGCAAAGTTGAATAGTTGAAGCTTCGTAATGTTGTCACATGGACCCTGCATCCAATTTTAATCCCTTGAGAAGTTCCCTCTCTCTCTCTCTATCTATCCCTCTCTCTCTCTCTCAAATGTCTATCACTTGAGATGCGTGCTCACTTACACACACAACTTCACACACATCCTCCTCCCTACGGAAGTTCATTCAGAGCATGAAAAAGGTGATGGAAGGTTGTGAAGAGTAAAGTTTCCTTTGCATTTAATTTATTATCAAATTTAGAAAAGGTGATGGAATATTATGGAAAGTAAAACTTTTGTTGTCTACATCTGTTGTTTAAACTTAAAAAATGGAATCTATTCAAAAACTTTTTCACTCTCTCATAATTTTATTGACACTTGGTCATTATACGTTTTCGATTCTCACCTCATCTACGAGTCATTCGAGGAAGCAGTCCATAAAGAAAACCAAGGGCTGAGAAAAACAACTGAAATTCTCCATGGTAGCATAAAAAACTAGTTCGAGTACTTTTATTTTTCATTTACGATCAACATGTTAAACATATTTACATGTTCATGTCCACAAGCTTTAAGGTAAGGCCTTACTTGTTGATTGTCCAAAGTCTGCAAGGACTTCATAATTTAGCTCACACAGATATCTTCATGGGAACACATGTTCCTAAAATTTCCATGAGTAAAATTCATGTACTTATCTTGGTAATTTGTAAAAACTAAAAGTAGAAGAGGAATCTTCTGAATTGAGGGAGCCGAATTCCACAACCTTCTTATTTGGGAATCAATTTAAATCATTCCTAAAGTCTAGGATCACTTTTAAGTGGATGACTCAGAATATTCAAATTCAAATTCTTAAATACATCTACTTCTTAGTCTTGAGATATGAAGCCTTTTCCTATGAGATTGACTTGAACCTTAGAGAATACAATGTACTCGCTTCATTTAGGAGTAGTCCTTTACAGTTCCCTTGTATCATATGTGCCATAACAATACACATTGTGACTCATACAACTTGATTACTCAATCTCTATGTGTCGCTATAGAATCTTGAGTTACACAATGAACTTGTTTGTTCTATTTCTCTATGTGTGAGTATTCATTTTCAAAACTTTCACTTGGATCCGTTACATACAATATGAAATATATTTTCATTGGATCAATAGATCACAAGTTATGAATGATTGAAGGTGCGTGTCTAAAGTTATATTGGCTGGTATAGGGAAAATTTTTGCAAACACCCACTCATCTCTGCATATATCCCATCACCTTCTCATAGGAATTGACCACTAGGTGGCGAAATTCAAAGGGGGATGTTATATTGATAAGCAAGGAACCATGTATATATGTGGTAACCAACTTACTAGATAGGAAATATGATTTTGGATTAGTTATCCTTAAGTCTAAAATAGGAGACTTGGATCAGGAGAACCATGAGAGAGAGCTTAGAACACCTAGAGGTAAGTCGTCGAGAATCATAATGCTAGAATGGATTCCTAAAGATAAAAAGAGTATGGAACTCTTTGTTAACAAGGGAACTCACAAAGCATTTTGGAGGTTCAAGCCTCACATGCCTTGTGAAGTATATGGAGTAATAATATATGAATTCAAGGATGTGCTGTCCCATGAAAACTTCATCTACATGGATAACACTTCAAACAGGATATAACATAGCATAGTAGACATGCCTATAATTGGAACGGTGAACAAATTTTATCCTTGCACAAGTCCAATGATCCTCATAGTCAACATGAGGCTGGATCTTCTCATGTCCTAGAAGCACACAATATAGAGAAATCCAAAAGGCGAACAAAAAGGAGCTCTATACACATGACATGAAGAGAGAGATCTGGAGTAGATACTGACAAAGCAAAATGAGAGTCCTAGAGTGCCTAGGAATCAAAGAGGTATGGAAAAATTTCCCCCACCTAGACCAAGAGAACATCCTAGAATTTTGAGACCAATTCAATAGTGAAATTCCATGAAAAATTACTTTCAAGGCACATGCGACACATACAATCATGTGGTAGAATTCAAGCAAGTGCTACAAGCTGAACATGTCAAGGATTTGTTCATGCAATACAATGCTTTTGGACTGACCTTGAAGAATAGAGCCTTAACATGGTTTCAACCATTGCATCAAGGTCAGTTGAACACTACAACATATGAGGGGCTTACAGACACTGTCCATGCTGAGATTCACCCCCAGATGTCAGTATGATCATTGAAAATATCTCTAAAGATCTCGTTACACATACCGATGATGACTTGATTGTTGGTATGACCGTTTAAAATGGACCATCGGTATTCGTTGCCATTATCGGTATAAGTGCCTGTATAAGCATCGGTATGGGCATTGATATAAGCACCAATAATCTACTGGAATTACCAGCACTTATACCCGCATCTATACTGATGCTTATACTAGTGCCGTCTTTTAAATGTACAAGGACCTAAGAGCAAAAATTTAACATTTTGTGCGTCATTTGAACTGAGCACTACTTCTATCAAAGTTGCACGTGTGAATTGAATTGTGACTTGCATTGTCTTGTGCACACACACACACACAGATCTCTCTCTCTACACACACACACTCTCTTTCTCTTTAGATGTTGCATCTTGGTAAGTGGTGCACGTACACTTACCCTTTCTCTTTCTCTATGCTTTCTATTTTATAATATCTCTTATCTTTGGTTTCACAGGAGTTTTTTGGCATTGATTCTTTGGAATTCGATGAGAGACAATGTTCATTAGGCTTTCACGACAACGATCCAAAAGAGGGACATACCTGTGAGTTATTGTTTTATTCTCTATTGATAGAGAGTGAGAAAGAGAGAGAGAGAGAGAGATCAAAGAGAGAGAAAAAGAGAGAGAGAGAGAGAGAGAGAGAGAGAGAGAGAGAGAGAGAGAGAGAGAGAGAGAGAGAGAGAGAGAGAGAGAGAGAGAGAGAGAGAGAAAGAGAGAGAGATAGAGATAGATACACACACACACATACACACATGCATAAATACACACACACATATACACACATGCATACATACAGACATATACACACATGCATACATACAAACACACATATACAAACATGCATATATACACACACATATACACACATGCATACATACACACACACATATACACACATGCATACATACACACATGCATATACATACATATGCATACAATATACATTCACACAGATATCTACATGCACATACATACACAAACATATGCATACATACACATATACATACAAACATATGCATACATACATTCACACATACATACACAAATAATATTACATACACACCTGCATATATTACATACACACATGCATATTACATACTCACATATATATATATATATATATATATATATATATATATATATATATATATATATATATATATATATATATATATATATATATATTACATACTCACATACACATATTCATGCATATGCATGAATGCATACACACATATACATAGACACTCACATATATACATACACAAACATATGCATACATATATACATACACAAACATATGCATGCATACATTCACACACATACGTACACACACATACATATTACATACTCACATACACATATTCATGCATATGCATGCATGCATACACACATATACATACACTCACATACATATTACATACACACATACATATACATACACACTCACATACATATACACATACACACTCACATATATACATACACACTCACACCTATACACACACACTCACATACATATTATATACACACATGCATATACATGCACACATATATGCATACAAACACATATGCATATGCATACAAACACATATGCATATGCATACAAACACATATGCATATACATACACACACATATGCATATACATACACATACATATGCATACACACAAATGCATATACATACATACACATATGCATATATATAAAAAATAGTATTTTAGTATAGATAAATAAATATGAAAATAGCTAGTGTTTTAATTATATATATAAAAAATAGTATTTTAGTATAGATAAATAAATATGAAAATAGCTAGTGTTTTAATTATATATAATTAAATATATAAAAATAGGATTTTTGGGTTTTTTATAAATATATAAAAATAGGATTAGGTTTTATAGTCTATTTACACATGCATACACACATATACACACATAATATATATACACATGCATACACACATATACGTGTTTTAGGTCTACGTTGTTATGATATAGGCTTAGGGTTTTTACACATGCATAACATATATACACATATACACATATAATACATATACATATATACATGTATATACAATTGCATACACATATATACATGTTTTAGTTTTAGGTCTTTAGGATTAGGGATTTAGGTTTTTTACATACATATAATAAAATTAAATATATATAATTAAATATATAAAACTTTGCTCTTTAGTTTATAAATAAATAATATATGTAAAAATAGATCTTTAATATATATATATATATATATATATATATATATATATATATATATATATATATATATATATATATATATATATATATATATATATATATATATATATATATATATATATATATATATATATATATATATATATATATATATATATATATATATATATATATATATATTGTGAGGCTCTCCACAAAGGAAGAGGAATGTTCTAGCATCGCCATGTGGCCAGCATGCAACACTCATCCCCACTAACCATCAAATACCTTAAGATATACCCCCAGCTTAGGACCTTGGCTAACTAGCCCTCGTTCCACACACACATGGAATGGTCTCTGTAGACCAATGTCTGACACTCTCTCCCCCTTCTAAAGATCATTGTCCTCAATGATCAATGAGGGAAAGTACTTGCGAACCAAAGCTGCTGATTCCCAAGTAGAGTCAGTAAGTGGTAATCCTCTACAAGCTACCAGATACTCTTGGATGACAGGATTCCTTAACCGTTTCTGTCTCCTATCTAGTATTCTGTCTGGAGAATGATCTTCTCTATCAGTTTCCTGCAAAGAAACAATACCGTCTATTAGATTATCCTCCCTAGAAATATACTTTCTGAGTTTACCAACATGAAACACTGGATGAACTCTACAATCTGGAGGAAGCTCTAATCGGTATGCAGCATCACTCAACTTCGTTACTATCTTCCAAGGTCCACAATACCTTGGTGATAGCTTACTACATTTCCCTGTGGACAATGAATTAGATCTTGCCAGTACTTGAAGGAAGACTCGATCTCCTTCCTCAAAGGATCTAGGAGATTTTTTCCGATCAGCATACTCTTTGGCTCTATCAGCTTCTTGCTGCATCTTGGCTTTAGCTATTTCAAAGTTTTCTTGGAGATTCGCTAAGAGCTCAGAAGCACTAGGACATTTCTTAGACATTCCTATGGTACTGGGAGCAGTGGGATTCATGCCATAGTTCATCTCAAAAGGAGACATCCCAGTCACCTTGTGAGGTCTATTGTTATAAGCAAACTCTACTAATGGCAAATAACTATCCCAATCTGTCTGTTTCTCAGACACACATGCCCGCAACATATCCTCTAGAATTTGGTTGACCCTCTCGGTCTGACCATCTGTCTGTGGATCATCACCACTACTCATTTTGAGTGACACTTTTAGTTTGTCAAATACAAACTTCCAGAAATGTCCTGCAAATCTGACATCCCTATCTGAGACTATGGATGTAGGTAACCCATGCAATCTGAAGACATGCTGGATAAACAACTCCGCTACCTGTGGAGATTCTATCGTCTCCTGTGTGGGTATGAAATGAGCCATCTTGCTCAGTCTATCTACACAAGTAGGATTGTATCCCACTTCCTTTGGGTCCGCAGTAACCCCGCTATGAAGTCCATGGATATACTATCTCAATTATGATTTGGAACTTGTAAAGGATCTAAAAGACCTGGTGTCTTTACCCTTTCTGCTTTGTTGACTTGGCACATAAAGCATTGTTGAACATAAGTATGGATATCTCTAGCTAATCTAGGCCACCAAAATGTTCTTCTAACAAGTTGTATTGTCTTGTCAACACCAAGATGTCCTGTGCAGGGAATATCATGGTTATCATGCATGAATTTCTTTCTCAAATCCCAGGAATCTAGCACACAAACCTTTCGTTTCTGCTTCACTATTCCATTCTCTTGTGAGAAATTAGAATATGGAATGGACTTGTTTGCTTTAGTAGAAGAAGAAACAACTGGAACTGTCCCGTCTTCTAAAATAGAGTCATCGCTAATGGCTTCAACTATCTGTAACAAATGTGGATCTTCCACCTGTGCTTCCTTAATTTCTTGAAGCAATGAGCTTTCTAAAACTGTAAACCTCATTTGATACATTATACGAGATAATGCATCAGCTACTATATTTTCTTTGCCTCTTCTATACAAGATTTCCATGTGAAATTCTTGCATGAGCGCAATTCAACGAGCCTGTCGACCTCGAAGATCTGGTTGACTACAAAAATACTTGAGTGTATGATGATTTGCGAATACCCTAAAGTCCGCACCATAAAGATAGTGTCTCCAAACTTTAAGTGCATGCACCACCGCATACAACTCTTGTTCATGCACCGGCCAATTGCGTTGTGCACTACTTAATTTCTTACTTTCAAAAGCTATTGGCCTACCATCTTGACTCAAGACTGCTCCTATGGCTATGCCGCTAGTATCCGTTTCTAGCTCAAATGGTTTCTGAGGATCCACCACTTTGAGTATAGAAGCCTCTGAAACAACTTGTTTCAGGGTTCCAAAACTCTCTTGCTGCTCTTGCTTCCATGCAAATGGAATTTTGCCTTGAAGCAAGTTCGTCATAGGTGCTGCTATCGACGAATATGAAGAGATGAATTTCTGATAGAAACTAGAATGTCCTAAGAATGACCGTAACTGCCCCTCATCCTGAGGAGTAGGCCATGCTAAAATAACTGATAGCTTCTTGGGATCCATCTGAAGCCCATCGGCGGAAATCACATGCCCTAGATACTCTATCCTCGGAAGAAACAATTGTGTCTTCTCTGGATTTACATATAGCTGATTTTCTTTTAAAATATTCAACACAAATCTTAAATGATTTTCATGCTCATGCACAGTCCCACTATACACTAGCAAATCATCCACAAAATCGACAACACACTTTCCTATTATTCCTACAAGGAGGCAAACTTGATGGTAATTCCTTTAAAAACAACTCTTGGAATTTTGCTCTCACTTTGGCTGAAAGTGCTGGAGCATTCCAACTTGAGTCTCCATGACTACATGAATCCATCTCAACATACGACAAATACATGAAATAAAGAAAATAGATATACTTACAATCAATTTTGAGCAACTTGGTAGTAGTCACCAATCGCGTCTCTTGGAAATCTGGTTCTCCATGGATCAGTAATCTCCTTCCCTCATGCTCAAACTGATACACATGTGAAGCAAAATCAATGACTGGTTTCTTCCTCGCATGCCACTTCTTACTAAGAAGTATGTCGAATCGAGCTAATCTCGCTATCTCAAAATCCAATCTGTCCTCATACGACTAGATTTGAATAGGAAGATCAACTACTCGTCTATCTCAAGTCTCAGTTCCCTTCCCATCGGCTAGCTCTACGGTATAAGTATAATCAGATTGTACTGTATCTAAGCATAATCTCTTGAATAATCGGGAACTTATAACATTATGAGTTGAACCTGTGTCAAAGAGTACCTTGACATGCTGTCCTACCACAACTCCTCTCATGACAATAAGCTCAGTATTTGGGAATTGGTATCCTTTCTATGCCACTAGTGAAAGCACAACATCTAGCACAGTCGGAACCTTTTTAGTAACCATCATGGCCACTATGGGAGATGATAGTGGAGATGGGGAATCCCCAAACTCATCCTCACTCCCACCTCTTGCTTGAGTCGGATTTATGACTATGGTGGCTGCTATCTTTTTCTTTTTAGGACAATCCTTATACAAGTGCTGCCCTAAGCAACCATAGCACAAACCCTCTTTCATTGCCTTCTCTTTCTGCTGAGGTGTAAGAATAGATCGGTTATATGCCCTCTCAGCCAGAGCAGACACTTTTCTCTTTCCTCTTGAGATTGTCTGGATCATGTGCACTTGCTTAGCTTCCCTAGAAGGTTGTGCACTGACCGAACCAGGAGTCGAAGTATGGAAAGGTCAGCTAACCCTAGTCCATGGGGATCTCTGGCCCTGGGAACCTCTGTTCCTATGACTGTCCTCATAAACCAAGGCCATCTCTATGGCCTGTGTCAAAGACTGACACTGCTCCTTCCTCACTAAAGGTCGGATAGTTTCTCTGAGTCCCAAAACAAACTTATGGACTTGAAGAAATTCTGGAATGGTATCAGGTACTTTAAGAAGTACTTCTCTATACCTATCTGCATATTCGTGAACTGATTGATTCTTCTGACTAATGAAGAACTAGGTGTCTACTGCTCTAGACCTTTCATCAGGTGGTACAAAATTGTTATAAAATAGGATTTTAAATTGATCCCATGTCATGGGCTCCTTCTTATCCTGCTCTATCTTTCGCCACCACCTATGTGCGATGTCCATAAGGTTATAAGTGGCCTGCTGAATCTTGTGCCTATCATTAGTGATGTGACACAGATGGAAGCATTGTTCCCACTTGCTGAGCCACTACTCAACCGCATCAGCAGTCCTAGTGCTAGTTGAGCCATGATATCTTGGCGGCTTAAGATCCTTAAGCTGCCATCTGGCTTCTCTAACTACGATGCTATCTCTAGGGACTTCTGAAGTTTGATGCTCATCTAGAGCATCTACCTCCATTTCTGGCAAATCAAGCTCGAGTGGCTCTTCTTCTTTCTTGGAACCACGCACGTGTTCCAAGATATCTTGAAGAGAACTCTCTAAGAATGAAATTCTATTATTCATAGCTTGAATTGGATCAACTCGAGGTTCAGGCATAAAGGTATCTAGCCTTGTAGGTGATGATGGTTCGGGTTCCATGCTAGGATTAAAGGCAAGTAACTTTTCTTTTGGTTTTCTCTCTCTTTTTTTTTTTTTAAAATACTAATCAATCGTATATACTAGTGGCAAGCGGAAATAAAAACCAATCAAAGCTTTTGCTTAACAAAAGAAAGATACTTTAATATGTTTTCTAAACTTCAATGCACATGCATGTTAATTTTTAGAAATTTTGGCAGCCTAACGGTGTCACTTTGAAATCCAAAATAATTTCGAAAAGCATCAAGCATTCAACAAAATCAAATCATCAGTGTCGGCAAGCACGATCTATTTTTATCTTCTCAATGATCACCTGCAATTGAAAACTTTCCCAAATATGTTGTTGGGCTCTACAGGCCCTCAATCAAAATATTTTTCTTGTCGATACCTTCCGATACTTACCACCTGCAAGAAAAGCTCAAACATTGAACATACTTCTATACTTATGCTCTACGTACATCACTCCATGTGTAATGCAAGAATACTTCTAATATGCGCAATCAGCAGGATAATCAAACAAATATTGACTAAATACTTATCTCAGATTCTTTTGATATTCTTGAAGCATCCAATCGAAGAGTTAAGGGTAGACTATTCACTCCCTTTGGTTCGTGGATCGCATAAGTCTTCAAGAAGTGCTTCGTTGAAGGTGCTCGATGAAGAATAGTCCACTTCCAACCTTTGTTGTAGGCAATATCTGGACCCAAGGTATGGGTTGCAGCCACTCTCTAGAAAGATCTCTGAGAGAGCTTTCTAACAAGCCCAAGAACTCCAAATTTGGACAAAAATTCGCCAAATGAAGACCAAAACAAAACTCGGAGGAGGTAGGGTAAATTGGCTCAATAAGTAAACTCGTGGCTATGGCATAGGAGAGAACTGTAGATTGCTTCAGCCTGAAGAGCGCGTAGGAGGATATGTCTATCCCACATATCCAGTGCAAAGTCATAAATCCGACTCAGGCAGGAGGTGGGAGTGAGGATGAGTTTGGGGATTCCCCATCTCCACTATCATCTCCCATAGTGGCCATGACGGTCGCTAAAAAGGTTCCGACTGTGCCAGATGCTGTGCTTTCGCCAGTGGCATAGAAAGGATACCAGTTCCCAGAGACTGAGCTTATTGTCATGAGAGGAGTCGTGGCAGGACAGCCTATCAAGGTACTCTTTGACACAGGTTCCACTCATAATGTTATTAGTTCCCGATTAGTCAAGAGATTACGCTTAGACATGGTACAGTCAGATTATACTTATACCATAGAGCTAGCCGACGGGAAGGGAACTGAGACTTGGGATAGACGAGTAGTTGATCTTCCTATTCAAATCCAGTCCTATGAGGATAGATTGGACTTTGAGATAGCGAAATTAGCTCGATTCCACATAGTTCTTAGTAAGAAGTGGCATGCGAGGAAGAAACCAGCCATTGATTTTGCTTCGCATGTGTGACAATTTGAGCATGAGGGAAGGAGATTACTGATCCATGGAGAACCAGATCTCCAAGAGACGTGATTGGTGACTGCTACCAAGTTGCTCAAAATTGATTCTAAGTATATCTATTTTCTTTATTTCATGTATTTGCCATATGTTGAGATGGATTCATGCCATAGTTCATCTCAAAAGGAGACATCCCAGTCACCTTGTGAGGCCTATTGTTATAAGCAAACTCTACTACTGGCAAATAACTATCCCAATCTGTCTATCTCTCAGACACATATGCCCGCAACATATCCTCTAGAATTTGGTTGACCCTCTCGGTCTGACCATCTTTCTGTGGATGATCACCACTATTCATTTTTAGTGACACTTTCAGTTTGTCAAATACAAACTTCCAAAAATATCCTGTAAATCTAACATCCCTATCTAAGACTATGGATGTTGGTAACCCATGCAATATGAAGACATGCTGGATAAACAACTCCGCTACCTGTGGAGCTTCTATCGTCCCCTGTGTAGGTATAAAATGAGCCATCTTACTCAGTCTATCTACCACAACTAGGATTGTATCCCGCTTCCTTTGGGTCCACGGTAGCTCCACTATGAAGTCCATGGATATACTCTCCCAATTATGATCTGAAACTTGTAAAGGATGTAAAAGACCTAGTGTTTTTACCCTTTCTACGTTGTTGACTTGGCACATAAAGCATTGTTGAACATAAGTATGGATATCTCTGGCTAATCCAGGCCACCAAAATGTTCTTCTAACAAGTTGTATTGTCTTGTCAACTCCAGGATGTCCTGCACAGGGAACATCATGGTTATCATGCAGGAATTTCACATGGAAATCTTGTATAAAAGAGGCAAAGAAAATATAGTAGCTGATGCATTATCTCGTATAATGTATCAAATGAGCTTTACAGTTTTAGAAAGCTCATTGCTTCAAGAAATTAAGGAAGCACAAGTGGAAGATCCACATTTGTTATAGATAGTTAGATCCATTAGTGATGACTCTATTTTAGGAGACGGGACAGTTCCAACTGTTTCTTCTTCTAGTAAAGCAAAAAAGTCCATTCCGTATTCTAATTTCTCATAGGAGAATGGAATAGTGAAGCGGAAAGGAAAGGTTTTTATGCCAGATTCCCGGGATTTGAGAAAGAAAGTCATGCATGATAACCATGATGTTCCCTGTGCAGGACATCCTAGAGTTGACAAGACAATACAACTTGTTAGAAGAACATTTTGGTGGCCTAGATTAGCCAGAGATATCCATACTTATGTTCAACAATGCTTTATGTGCCAAGTCAACAAAGTTGTCTTCAGATTGCATGGGTTACCAACATCCATAGTCTTTGATAGGGATATCAGATTTACAGGACATTTCTGGAAGTTTGTAGTTGACAAATTGAAAGTTTCACTAAAAATGAATAATGGTGATCATCCACAGACAGATGGTCAGACCGAGAGGGTCAACCAAATTCTAGAGGATATGTTGCGGGCATATGTGTCTGAGAGACAGACAGATTGGGATATTATTTGCCACTAGTAGAGTTTGCTTATAACAATAGGCCTCACAAGGTGACTGGGATGTCTCCTTTTGAGATGAACTATGGCATGAATCCCATTGCTCCCAGTACCATAGGAATGCCTAAGAAATGTCCTAGTGCTTCTGAGTTCTTAGTGAATCTCCAAGCAAACCTTGAAATAGCTAAAGCTAAGATGCAGCAAGCAGCTGATAGAGCAAAAGAGTATGCTGATAGGAAAAGATCTCCTTGATCCTTTGAGGAAGGAGACTAAGTCTTTCTTCAGGTACCAGCTAGATCTACTTCATTATCCACAGGGAAATGTAGTAAGCTATCACCAAGTTATTGTGGACCTTGGAAGATAGTTAAGAAGTTGAGTGATGTTGCATATCGATTAGAGCTTCCTCTAGATTGCAAAGTCCATCCAGTGTTTCATGTCAGTAAACTCAGAAAGTATAGTTCTAGGGAGGATAATCTAATAGAGGGTATTGTTTCTTTGCAGGAAACCGATATAGTAATCATTCTCCAGAAACAATACTAGATAGGAGACAGAAACGGTTGAGGAATCGTGTCATCCAAGAATATCTGGTAGCTTGGAGAGGATTACCACTTACTGACTCTACTTCAGAATCAGTAGCTCTGGTTTGCAAGTACTTTCCCCTTATTGATCATTGAGGACAATGATCTTTAGAAGGGGAAGAGAGTGTCAGACAATGGTCTACAGAGACCATTCCATGTGTGTGTGGGACGAGGGCTAGTTAGCCAAGGTCCTAAGCTCGGGGGTATATCCTAAGGTATTTGATGGTTACTGGGGATGAGTGTTGCATGCTGGCCACATGGCGACACTAGATCATTCCATATCACTGCTATTTCAGATACAAGAGGATATAAATGGATGGGAGGAGAGTGGCACACACATCATTCACATGTTTTCTTTTGAGACTCAAGATATGACCGACAAGAAATGGTTGAACCATACCCTAAGAGGGAGGATTAGGAAGTAATCATCAACCATGGCTTTTGGGGCAAGTGGTTAGCCCATCATACTCCTAGCTGGTCATATCTTGAGTCTAACATATATATAATTAATTAATTAAATAAATATATATAATCAAATATATAAAAAATAGGGATTTATAGTTTTTTAATTAAATTAAATATATATAAGAAAACGAAAAGAAAAAATTTAGAATATATAATTAAATACATATAAAAAATAGGATTTTAGTATAGATAAATAAATATGAAAATAGCTAGTGTTTTAATTAAATATATAAAAACATGATTTTAGGGTTTTTTATCAAATTAAATATATAAAAATAGGATTAGGGTTTTTAGGCTATTTACACATGCATACACACATGTACACATATACACACATAACATATATAAAAATACACATATATACACATGCATACACACATATACATGTTTTAGGTTTAGGTCATTACGATTAGGGTTTAGGGTTTTTACACATGCATAACATACATACACATATACATATATACATGTATATACATGTGCATACACACATATACATGTTTTAGGTTTAGGTCTTTAGGATTAGGATTTTAGGTTTTTAGGTTTTTTACATACATATAATAAAAACAAATATATATAATTAAATATACAAATAATAGGTCTTTAGGATTTCTAGGTTTTTTACATAAATATAATCAAATATATAAAAAATAGGGTTGTGGGGTCTTCTAATACAATGAAATTTATGTAAGAAAAAGGTTAATAAAAAAATTAAGAAGAAAAATTAAAATATATAAATAAATATATATAAAAAATAGGGTTTTAGGGTCTTCTAATTCAATTAAATTTATATAAGAAAAAAATAATAAAAAATTTAAGGGAAAAAATTAGAATATATAAATAAATATATATACAAAATAGAATAATTGTATAGATAAATAATATGAAAAGAGCATATATAATATTAATATTAACATATATAATCATATATTTTTTAAAATTAGGAAAAAAGTAGAGTATGTAATCAAATATATATAAAAAATAGAATTAGGGTTTTTAGGCTATTTAATCATGCATACATACATGCATACATACAATAAAAATAAATATATATAATTAAATATATAAGAAATAGGTCTTTAGGATTTTTAGGTTTTTTAATTAAATTAAATATATCTAAGAAAAAAATAAGAAAAAAAGAAAAGAGGTAGTGTTTTAAATATATAAATTAATTATATATAGTATATGCACATGCATAAACACATATACATATTTTAGGTTTAGGTCTTTTGGACTAGGGTATTTAGGTTTAATAAGAAAAATCAAATGTTCTAAAATATCCATATTATATCATATGGCTAATTTAAATCCGGAGGAGAGAATGCAATGTCCTTAGACTAGTGCAGGTATCAAACTTATCAAAAACAACGGATTTGTACTACACATGTTAGAGAATATGGATCTTTTGATAAAAGTCGACTACAAAACCTAAGCTACCATTCTCATGGTACCCCTGGTGAGCAGGTGGACCCAAACAACATTACACTAGTAACCTCTCTTGGACAGAAGAGAACAAAGGGGGAGGTAGAAGTACAAGGTATTGGTAACATTAAACAGAATGAACACATGGAAGAAATGCTAAAAGCATTTTATGAGATGGACGAAGATCACAATGGTGGAGAAGATGTCGTGGGTTTCATGGACACAACAGAATTTCCACGATCAGAAGTTGATGAAGAATACGAGAACATACAAAGACTATCCCGTTTACCATTGTACAATGGGGCAAAGATATATGTACTATGTGCATCACTCACGATGCTCAATCTACAATCCATTTGTGGATGGTCAAATAGTAGCGTCTCTGAATTGTTCAGGTAAGTGGATTTGAAATAAACTTTCATTGCTATATCAAAATAATGTTATTTACTAATATCATTCTAATTGCTTATTGTAGGCTTCTTAAAGATCAGTTTTTGCGAGATGGCAATGACATGCCTCTAACACATGGAGATGCAGAAGAACTTTTACAATCCATTGGAATGGACGACACTAAGATTCATGCTTGTTTGAATGATTGCATCCTCTTTTCGAACGAGTATGAGCATCTCCACATATGTGCAAAGTGTGGAGCAAATAGGTTTATAGAAGACCTTGTGGGCGAAGCAATCCTTGCCAAGGTTATTTTCCACTTTCCTATCATTCCAAGAATTATAGCATGTTTAGATGCAAATCCATAATTGAGTTAATGTCATGGCATGTAAAGAGCAGGTCTACAGATAGTGTAATGTGAGTGCCTATTGAATCTGATGCTTGGAAACACATAGATACTAAGTGGTGAGAGTTTGCTAGTGAGCCTCGAAACTATCGTCTAAGCCTAGCTATGGATGGAGTAAATCCATTTGGTTTACGCATCTCTTCATGGAGCACATGGCATGTATGTTTGGAAAATTATAACATCCCACCATGGCTGGCCACAAAGAAGGACCATGGATGTATACCTCGCACCACTTGGGGAAGAGTAGTGCACTTTATGGGATGGGTTTACTATGTGCAACATGTCTCAACCTATAAGAAGATGAGATGTGCGAGTGCAAGGCATACGTATGTGGACGATGCATGATTGGCCTGGTTATGGTGAATGTTCAGGTTTATTGATTTTGGGTTACCATGCTTGTCCCCTATGTAGACCATGACTTGAAGCATGCTATTCCAAATCACTTTAGTAGGAATTGTCCATAGTCGATGGATGTTCTTCTTAGAGTGCTTCATGAAGACATTAAAAGGGTTTGTTCAGCAAAGAGCACATTGAGAGGGTAGCATGGTAGAGGGATGGCTCATATAAGAGTCTCTTGTATTCATAACTGAGTTTCTACGCATGTCAGACCCGAAAATCCCTCGCTTATGGAGAGGTGATGAAGATGTTCCTCTCATAGGCAATGAACCTCAAGGTAAAAGGATGCAAAGAAAAATGGGTGCCGCTTTCAAAGAGAAGGCAATCAGTGTCGTGATATCTGGATATCATGAACTCCTGTGGTCGAGTATCACGATACTTAGACTTGTCACATATCGATTATCGTGGAGGGAGCTCTTGCGATACTTGTGTGATATCGAGTATCGTGGAGTAATCGTCACGATACTAGTCACATATCGTATATCGTGAAGGTTCCTTCTGCGATATCTGACGGACATCGTGTATTATTGAATTTTTCACGATACCTGGTGGCTATCGAGTATCGTCGAAGAAATTCTCACGATACTTTTCACATATCGTGTATCGTGGGATTGCTTTTAGGTGATACTTGTATAATATCGAGTATCGTGAGGGTCTTTTCGTGATACTTTCCCGATATCGAGTATCATGGCATTTTCTAGTCAACTATCGAGTATCGTGAAATCCCTAGTATCGAGTATCGTGATTATTCACGATACAGGACCAGTATTGTGTATCGTGACTTTCTCAGGTGTCAAGTATCATGTATTGTGCTCTAGCTTAATATCGAGTATCATGGTAATGCCCATCCGGTCAAGTATCGAGTATCGTGACTTATTACAGTGAGTCAAAAATCAACTTTCGTGGAATCTTGAGGGCGATATTTCTTGAGTGTTGAATATCGTGGAATATTCAAGTGTGTGAGATATCGAGTATCGTGGCATATTATTTTGGGTTGAATATCGTGTATCGTGGATTTAGAGAGAGTTTCTCAATCAATCAAATAATTCCTATAACTTGGGACCTCAGCAAAGAGCATTGGAAGCTAGGAGTTGATTAAAATGAGACGAGAGTTTTTAAGTGAATGAACCTAAGGTCTGGAAGAACCCTAGGGAGTTGAAGAAGTATAATTTCTTCTGTAGGAAGTGTAGCCAAACCTAATAGTCATTCACACTACTCTGAAACCTTGAGTGAGTCCGAGGAAGAAATTCTCATGGCTTCAGAGAATATGCTGAATTCTGTGCCAATAATTGGCATGATGTCAATTATTGAGGGTGAATATCGGACATCTTTAGAATATGTGAACACCAACCAACACGGGTTACCTATCTACCTGGATGGGCTAAACAGATCAGTAGCCAGGCTGAAGAAAGCTACAGAAGCTAACATCGTACCTAGGCCAACAGTTAAATATGCAGGAGGATTCTATATGGACAAAAGGGATTCTATATTCACTACGTAGTTACGGAACACCCTGAAAACATCAATGAACAAGGGGAAGAAGGCAATGCCCATAACCTGAATGAAGAGGGACATGAAGAACAGGTGTCTACACCTAGAGGGAAATCCATTGTGATTAGGGTTTGGAGAGGAGACCTAGTCCCCCAAGATGATTCCCTAATGGATGTTTATTTGATCAAGGAGATGGAGCATCTTCTGAGAGCACACCCTTCTTTGTGGGAAGAAGCCCCCAACCCAACCACCATCTATGAGTTACAAGATCCAAAACTCCCCACCATTATCACGTATTTGGACAAAAACCAGAGGAGGTATTGGCCTTTAACAGAGTTAGAAAGAGCAGGGTTGAAATATCAGAACATACCAGTGTTCCCTCCTAGGGATCAAGCCACTACTTCATAGAACCCCCAAGGAACTTATCAAGATAATTCGTATCAGCATTCGGGACAGACACAGCAAACACATATTCCTGTCAGGCCACATGTGCAGTTTGCTACACCAGGCAATAATCTTAACTATCGGCCTCATCCACTAGTTGAACCAAGGAATAGAATTCCTATCCCTGATAGACCACCTATAGTAAGAGGACTAGGTATACCGATAGGAATACTAGTCTTCCCTATAATGCCTAGAGCACCTGAACCAGGAAGAAGATTAAGGCCAATCCAAGTTGCCAAATGCATGAGAAACCACTACGATGGCTCTAGTGAACCCTACAATCACATAGCTAAATTCAAGCAAGTAATCAGAGCCAAACAAGTGGAAGATTTCTTGATCCAATATGAATCTTTTGGACTAACCCTTATAGACACGGCATTAGCATGGTTCCAACCATTAGACACTAATAACTTTCAAAACATGGAACAAGTTCTTCAAGAATTAATTGAAGAATTCACCAAGTTTGGAATAAAAAACAACTCTTCCTCATTAATACATAGCTTTAAACAAGCTCCTACGGAATCGGTGAGATTGGCAGCGAGAAGATTATGTGGATAGATGTCATGTTGAAGAGAGACCTACTCAAAACAAAATGGTGTCATTGTTTTTGGAAGGATTAGTGAATGGATCATTAAGATCTCTGGTATATGTGAAAAGAGTTCAAACTTTGCAAGAATGTATGAAAGAATATATTGATCTAGAGGACAATCTAGCAGAAGACTTAAAAATACCTCAACGAAGTGTGAAAAGTGAAGACTCCGCCAGTAGCACGTCAAACTCTAGGAACAATGTAGAGGAAATAGCAGACTTAGTGGCAAAAGAACTGAATGTTCAAGGGCCGAGGAACTACCCCAACAACCCGATGAGAGTACCCATGCTTAGAAGATGTGTGCATTGTGGAGGTGATCATCCTTCTCATTTGTGCACTAGGGGAGTAGTCCCACCACCTGCTTGTGCTTACAATAGACCACCCGTCCCGGGCCCTATGCATTATTGTAGTATAGAACAAAAGTACACAAATCACAGCATAGAAAACTGTCCTTACAATCGGCAATCAAGACCAGTCCAACCGCTAGTGAGACCTTATGGATACCCTCAGAGAGATCAAGGAGGGGAAGCTTTTAGATATCCCACATACTAGCAGCAGGGACCAGCACCACAACCTTATGCTTACCAAGGGTACACTCAGCCACAACCAGTGTTAGGTCAACAACCACCCCACCCTCAGAATGTTGTCCCAGTGAAAATAGCTCAACCAGAAGAGAACCCTAAGAGAGCAATAGTCCCCGCCACGCCTGTGGTTGGTAATGAACCATATGACCCATCTTATGACCATATGCAAGGAAATTATTTCGCATATGAGGGCACTTGTTGTATAACTATGGGTCAAAGTGGCCAAAGACATGGGTTTTGAGGGTCCAAAACCACTTGGAGAACCCTTGGATTCTATTGGGAAACCCTTGGGAAAGTGTCTCCAAGAGTGTGGTGTGAACCCTTGAGTTATTTGGATTTATTTGCTCCCAATTGAAGGGTTTTGACCCTTAGGATTGATATTTCCTAAGAGTATGATATTTAATCCTTAGGGAGGCCTCTCAAGCCTTGAGACTTGTACGTACAAGCTTGGGAGAAGTCCTTTTAGAATCCATGTGAGAGCCATGTGATTCCATGTGATTTCCAAGGTTAGAAGGCCTTGGATTAGCATCCATGTGGAGAGGACACTTGGCAAGCTCTCCTCACATTTCCGCCTTGGCCTTGTGGTATATATATGGGTGGAGTTGGTTGGGTGGACTGGCATCTCTCACCCCTTGTGGGTTTAGTCTTGTTAGAATAGCCCTTGGCCTTGGTAGGCTTTGCTTAGATAGTTACTTTACAACATTGGTATCAGAGCTAGGAAGCTAAGATGTTATAGCCTCTCTCACGAGTTCGTGGATATCCTAAACCGAGTCGAGCCTTCATCTTTGTGTGAGAAACCATTGCTACGCGATGGTATCATTAGTGTCTCTTTACTAAAAGAGATACTACTTTGTATGGCCCACGCTCTCACTTCAGTCATGCGTCCGAAGTCCCACATGTAAAGAATATATACACTCACAGGCGGGAAACCCGGCAGGTGATTAATCCGCCCACGCGCTCAGAGACAGGTGATTGGCAGGATAGAGATCGCGCTCGCAGACCTTTCTCTCCTTCTCGCTGTGAACAAACAATGGAGCTGATGTGCAATTTATAGACGATGCGACTCCGATTGAAGTCGTATATGGGATATGTGCCTTCTTATCCACGCACGCATGCATTCAGCTTTCTTCACGATGCTGGGGACTTCGTGCGCCTCCATCTACACAACATAGCAGAGTTTTTTTTTTCAACCCACATTTTTTTATATGGTTGGCATTACTTTAGTATTTGGGCCAGCAGTCGGTCACATTGCTGAATGAAGCACATAGACAAGTTATGAACGATGAAGAACGTAAGAGAGGCATTTTGTTTTACTTAAGTTTTGCATTTATCACAATGTATATTTGAATACAATTGCAAGCCTTCAAGTATCCTCCGAGCATTTTGAGACGTGGATGAAGTTGAAGAAGGGCTACTTGGAGTAGCAACTAAAAACAAAGTGGAGGACGGATTTTCTCAAACATCAAAGGAAGGATGAAGCATGACATTGAGCTAAGTATTTGGAATTTATGTTTGGATTTCATATTGGTTTGCCATATCTTTTGTATTAGGAGGTAATTGAAGCCTAAGACAAGTCTTCGATTCACATCCATAGTTAATCAAAGTTAAGAATAGGTAAACATATCAGCATAGAAAGGGAAATTAAGCACCTCGAATACTCACATGCTTCTATGCACTAAAAAGAATGGATGTATGTGCATTTCCTCTCACAAGACATGGTTTCAATGCACAAATTTAAGTCTAGAACCCTTCCTTTTGCACATATCAAGTTTTCTCTTTATTAGAATCATGGCTGGATACACAAAAGCATGTGCTTGTGTATAGTGATGTCGGAAAGAGAAACATATGTTTGTGCACAAAAAGGACCACAAAGTGCATGAAGATAAGGAATTATAGAAACATTTATGTCATGCAAATAGATATATTTGCATGCCCAATCATATGAATCAGATTTGCTTCACTTCAAAATAAGATCAAGATCTTCGGGCATAAGGAAATCTAAGGTATTTGCAAAATTATGATAGCTAAATTTTGCAATTTATATGCCTAGAAATTCCTTCCTAAAAGTGACACCCATGCTTAATGTAAAATTGTACATTAAGTAGTAAGTATATCTTGCTCATTAATAAAGTAAATATAAGAAATAGATAAGGTTGAGAGTGTTTTGAAATATTTCCTTGTCAAATAAGTGGTAAGGAAGCAATTTTTTACATGAAATAGCTTGCACCCAAATATATATAAGTCACTTGATGACTGTA
The DNA here is from genome assembly GCA_020310875.1 of Ceratopteris richardii. Classification (NCBI taxonomy): domain Eukaryota; kingdom Viridiplantae; phylum Streptophyta; class Polypodiopsida; order Polypodiales; family Pteridaceae; genus Ceratopteris; species Ceratopteris richardii. The sequence continues at coordinate 182,352,999 of CM035408.1, read as the reverse complement.
GAAAGTTCTCGGGTCAAAGCTTTTTTATATGTAAGATGTTTGGCAAACCATGAGTTGCTCAGAAAACAACTTCATGGCATGCTAAATCTAACATTGGGATCCCAAGAATATCACAAAAGATTTTGAAAAAAGGGTGGTTGTAAACCACGAGCTCGAATAAAGCATGCCAAAGCTTACACTTCTCTAAAGGGAAGTAAGAAGGAGAGAACATACACAATTTGCAGTATGCAACTTTGATAAATGATATTTAAGTCTTGGGAAGGTGAAACTTGTATTCACCTATTCTTAAACGGATTTCAAGGGAAATCCAAAAGCATTAGAAGATGCTTAGAATTAAGTAGTAAATGAGATTCCTAGAAAACCCTAGGGCAGCTTTTTGAAAGCTTTGGATAAACAAAGGAATCTAAAAGGCAAGAGTAATCTCTTGTTACTTCAAGATAGTTAGGGAAGAACTAAGTAGATCTTGAATATGATTCACGACACTTGGAATCACACTCAAAACCTTAGAAAGAAAGGATGGATATTTATTTCGTCAAAAGGTTTAGAACTTCCAATATGATTTTATGAATAATTAGGATCATAGAGTGATCATATGTTGGAAGCCCTGGTTCCCTAAGCAAGATGGAAAACATAGAAGTAATTCCTTGACTTCAGATTCTGGCAAGAAGAATCTAAGTAAAGGATACTCTATAGTTAGATTAAGCTTCTAGACTTTAAGATAAATATCATCTACACATCAATATTGGATATAAAGTATGGTGGGATGGGACACTATACTCTATATTCACATTAATGTAGGAATGATGGTGTGGGACATCAGACCTTGATATGATAGGTGTCTTTTAGTCTTGGGCTCATGAGTTGGAGTGAAACTCCATCCCAATGGAAACTGAAACTTCATAAATAAAAATGAAGTATAGCTTGGTCAAGAATATGACCATATCAAGTAACTAAGAAAGTTCGAAGATCGTGAAATGAAATCAACTTTCTAGACCTTCATAAATAATTTTAGGAAGACTGATGTAGTCTCTTTAAGGATTTTGTAGTTCTTTATCAAAAATGCTACAGAGAGAACTTGAAAAGATCCTCTCAAGAAAGGTAAGTCTGAGTAAGTCAATCTAGGATAACACACTTAGTTGATAAATACAACTAAGTGAGTTAATATCTTTTAGAATCAAGATGTATCAAGAGATATTGAAAAAGATTGACTTAGTTATCTACGAAATTGGGGTTAGACTAAGTTACTCCAAAACATCTTGTTGATAGTACAAAGAGGTAATCAATCTCCTAAAGTAAGAAATTTATACTAGACTTGGTATTCCAGTCTATAGGAGTCTCAAGAGATTGAAAAGGACTAACTTTTTAATTAAGATATTTGAAGCATCATAGTAAAGTTGAACATCATCAAAACTCGATGGCTCAAGACATCGATGTTTTTACCACTAAAGTCTAATAGATGGAAGATGGTTTTAACTTTACCCAATGGATCTTCTTGAGAATTTAGATTCAATCTCATAAGATAGAAACAATGCTTCAAACCATTAAGTCCTTAAAGTTTTGAGTCTCATCGGATTTGACTCAAATCCTTTTAGTGTTTCAGAAGTTGAACCGGTGACATCAAGTTTTGGTTCTTCCTTCTCGCTTTTCCAAGACTTTGGATTTGACTTGGAAGGAATCTTCAAAGTCACTCCTAGATCAGGTTTAGCTAGATGGAATGGATAACCAAATTAAATGTTTTGAACCCTTTCAATTTCAGAAGACACTTAAAATTAAGAGAATTTATTCATCCATCTGATACTGTTTTAAGATTAATGGATGAAGAATCTAAAAAGTTCTCTTAAAAGAGTTTGAAATAAAACTCTTAGAAATCGTTTATAGATTCTAACAGCTCCAAACAAGTCAAGGCTTTTGAGAAAGTCTTGGGAAAATCATTTTGAGGTTGGATGCCCAAAAGATGGAATCACTTCTTTCCTACATTCTACCTTGACTCTAAAGTACAATAGGACATGGTAGTTCTGTATTTGGAAAAAGGATCAGTAGATGTTGGTTAAGAAGTAGAAAATAGTCAAAAACATCTTATTTAGATGTTTTGATCAACCTCAATTAAGGAGATTTCTCAAATCTTTGAACTAGTAAGAGATCCATCTATTTTGCTAGGTCCACACCCGAGTGGTACATAGAAATGGATCAGCATAGCAAAATAGTTGGAGGCATATGACAACAAAGAACATACCAAGAAAATAGTAGTAACTTTGGAGGAAGAAGAAGAGCGATGTACCTTTATAGGACAGGATGTCTCAATGGAGGAAGAACAAGAGTTAATATAACTCATAAGAGAATATAGGGATGTCTTTGCATGGACATATAAGGATCTAAAAGGAGTAGATCCTTCTATTTGTGCCCATAGAATTCTTATGACATCAGAAGCCAAACCTTCCAAACAAAGACCATACACTTATAACGACATTTACTCAGCACAAATTAAGGAAGAGATAGATAAGTTGTTAGATGCTGGGTTCATTTATGAGATCGAACACACGGAATGGTTATCACCTTTGGTGGTCATGCCGAAAAAGAATGGCAAGTTAAGGGTATGCATTAATTTGAAAAAAGTAAATGTTGCCACCATAAGAGATAGTTACCCATTACCCATCACTCATCATCTTTTGGAAAGAGTGGCAGGGAAGGAAGTTTATAGTTTTCCAGATGGCTTTTCAGGGTAATCAGGTAGCGATCGCTCTTGAGGACCAACATAAGACAACCTTTGAAGCTGAATGGGGAGTGTACGCCTTTAGGGTTATACCTTTTGGTCTAACCAATGCCCCAGCCACTTTCCAAAGATTGATGTGCCATGTATTCAAGGAGTTCTTGAGGAAGAGCATGGAGGTATACGTAGATGATTTATGCACTTATTCAGCTATACGATCAGAACATATCCCTGAACTAGGAAAGATTTTTGCCAAATATCGACAATATAGAGTATGCCTCAGTCCAAAAAAGTGTGTCTTCATGGTTCAACAAGGAAAGATATTAGGACACATTGTCTCTAAAAATGGAATTTCCACATATGAAGACAAAATCAAAGTGATTTTGGATTTGCTGAGACCAAAGACTGCTAAAGAAGTGCAAGCATTTATGGGACATTGCAGATACTACCATAGATTTATACACATGTATGCCATAATTGCTAGACCTCTTTATGCATTATTATCTCAGTTTAATTGGACAGAAAAATGTGAAAAGGCCTTCAATGAATTAAAGAGTCGATTGAGTTCAGCACCAATCCTTCGAGTACCTAATTGGAACAAACCATTTCACATTCACGTAGATGCTTCCAAGTTTGCCATTGGTTGCATCTTAGCTCAGCCAGCGGATACATGAAAGTTAGACCACCCTATAGCCTATGCCAGTAGACAATTGAATCAAGCAGAGCACAATTATACTACTACGGAGCAAGAAGGTTTAGGAATGGTGTACGCAGTGAAGAAGTTTTGACACTACCTCTTGGCAAACAAATTCAAATTCTTCATCGATCATCAAGCTCTACTATACGTAGTCAATAAGCCTTGTAATACTAGACGACTAGTATGATGGTTTCTATTGTTGATGGAATTTGATTTTGAAGTAGTAGTCAAGAAAGGGAATATGCACATTCGAGCAGATCACTTGTCAAGGATGACCCATAGAGAACCTCCCTTAGGAGTACAAGATGATCTGCCAGACACTTATCTTTTTAATCTCGAACTATGTCCCCAATGGGCAGAAACGTTGATCCCTATCCTCACATATGGACCTAAACATGGGATCACACCAAACAGAAACCAAGAACTATGGAAGACTAAAAACCTCCACATCATTGCTGGAATTTTATATCACTAAGACTCAAGTGGATTACTCATGAGATGTGTAGAGGAAGAGGAACAAGAAATGTGGCTTCAAAAAGCACATGTTAATCAATGGAAAACTCATTTAAATGCGAACAGTGCATGGCAAACACTGAAGAGGTTAGGCATATACTGGCCAACCATGCAGAGGGATACACATAACTATGTATCAACCTACCCAACTTGTCAAGAGGCATGCACGAAGGAATTGTTTTTTGTTTGAATGTGCTTTTGGGTAAAGCAACGAACACAACGCGAACGCGTTTGATTTATTTTATTGTTGCGATCGTAGTTTGATGCTTTTGGGAGTGCTTTATTGGGATCAAGAACATACTATAAAACAAGAGTCTTGGGCTCATGTTATTTTATCCTTCACCTAACTTTCAACACAAGCTTTGAGCTTGGATCTCAATAGAGGTGGTGTTTCGTCTAGCACATGGGGCAGCCATGGTGCTAACTTGAAGCATGTTGAGGAGCGGCTATGGAGTTCTTCTTGGAGTTCGTCTTGGAGTTCTTCTTGGAGAAGATGAAGAGTGTGCTCACACTCTTGCTCATGGAGAGGAGTTTATCTCTTATTCATGGAAAGAGGACTTGGTCATTAGCAGCTTGATGGTGAGGATCGGCCATCTACATGGTGTATTTGAAGATTGTCTTCTACATGAAGATTTCGGGCTACTTCAAAGACATTGGATGGTGTTTAACATAAGATTTACATCTTATGTTAAGTATTCAGGTACATATTCTCTTTATGCACACAGGTACTACTTGAATTTTATGGAGGCAGTAGCATCCATATCAGGAGGAGTCCTATTCACCATAGGTACAAGAGAAACAGTACGTATATGCTTTATGCATATTTGAATGAGGTGTTTGAGAAGGTGTGTTCACATGAGTTTGAGGATTTCCGGCAGCAAACTTGTTAGCATTCTTTGCTACTTTTTAAGTATGTGATCTTTTCACATACGTATTTGACTTAGGGTCTTCCATAGCCTAAGGTTAGATGAGGGTTTGTTGATTATCAGTTTCACACTGATCCTTCCTCTTTTAGTGACTCATATTCACTCTTCTATAACCTATAAGATTACACATCTCATGTATATTCAGATTACTGCCCATACATCTGAATATTGTAGCTCAGTGATGAGTAGCACCTCCTTTAATGTCAATTCGGGAAGACGTTGTCGCGGATATCGTGGAAAGGAGGGAGGGAGGTTTGTTCTACCTCTCAAGTTTACCATAGCAAAGCCTCAGGGTTTTAGGTACTCAGACTATCAGAATGGTAAAAAAAATTACATCAAAGAACAAAATTGAGAATGAATCCCTATGCTCATCATCATTGATGGTATGAACTTTGCGTCTTGATCATGACACTTTTAGCCAACGCTAAAAAAAACAAAGGTTTAGTCTTTGTTTAACTAGGACCAGAATCTTAACTCGAAATTCAATGAAGGTTACAATCACAGTTCATCTCCTTTTTATCGGAACACTAGTCAACTTCATTATTTCAGTTCGATTTATATTTCATAGTATATGCACTTGAAGTTCAGCACACCTACAACACATTCTAACACGTATATACAGATGCACGATCATGAACCGGGTACTATGCGATCAACTCCAAATCATCATATGAAACAGCCTAATTTTTTATGTGTTCAAGGTTGCATTCGCACAACTATATCCTGAAACGCATGTCACACATGAGGCAAGGGAAAACAATATTTAGATTCAAACGTATCATTAGAGAAGTTTTCAACAAGATCATTGGTGACATAATAAACAAGGTGCATGAAGGGAAAGCAAAGTGATCAAAAACTTCGTTAAATTCTATCTATGAACCTTTCGTTTTCTCATAGTAGTTTGCCTTCTCAGAGTTCTGTTCGTATCATTCTCGGAGACAGTAAGGTTCGGGATGAAGAATTTTGCATCAGAAATGCTAAAGAAAACTGTTTTTTGCATCTTTGATTTATTAAATAAACGAAACATAGAGCAAGGAAACATATCTCTTCATTATTGCTTCTGAAACTCCGTTCATTTCATCATCCCTTTGGCGTTGCTACTGTATGTCTGAGTCACTAAGATTTCTTCATATAGCATGCTTGTTACTCTCTTTCTTTGTGACTGGAGCCCTCAGATACCACAATCATTGATCTTCGTAACTAAGCGCCTCCTCCATTGTGTGTTAGAGCTTTGCTTTCATTCCCAAAATTTTCAGTTTGACGTAATGTTGTTTCCATTCAGGCCAAAGGATGCAAGATAGTATAAACAACAACTAACTTTATGATACTTGAGCATCCAAAGCAATAGTAGACCAGCAACACAATCTGAATTGCAAAGGTTGATAGTATTTGAGATATGGATTATAGCGCTGGTCTTCATTTATAACTTTGTTCGATTGTATGTGCCATGAGTTTTTCTCAATATCATTTTCTAGTTACAAAGTTCACATGCCAGGGGTTACAGCAAGCACCAGAATCCATAAACTATGTACAGGTGGGTATGAGCTTCGCACTCACACTCTGCACGACATTGATGATAAATTTTTAAAAATAGCTTTGAAACTCTCGTGATTGCAAAGTCATCCATTTACTGTAGCTACGACTGCCTTTTTCTCTCTGCAATGAATCAAAAACTTATCTGCACCAAAAGGTTGCTGTCAATCCTTCCATCTTAGAATTTCGTTTCCGATCTAATATGCACCTGTCATATCAACTTTATTCTGAAGTCCTTCCAAATTTCCTCGAATTCTTGCCTCCACCTTGTTTCCTGTTTCCAAGACGACGCCACTTCCCTTATCCTCCATCTATTCAAATTTCTACTGATCTCTCCAACGTTATTCACAGATGAGAAGCCCTGTAGCATTTTTGAATGCCACACTTGTCTTGCGTGGAAATAATTCTGACGGAAATGATGCCTAGACTTCCAAGTCACTGCATAAGCTCTAAATTCCTTCCTGTCTTCTTTCTTAATGCGGAGCTTTCTCATGAATCGAGTGAGCCAATTTCTACGAGGAGCCGAAGAGGAAGGTCATCCCCAATGAGCAATACATGTCCTTTTCCTCTGTCTCCCCTTGTTGAAGGCATGAGCTCCTCCCTAGCTCCCCAATCTACGAGCAGCTCTGATGACGAAGAGCTTCCTCTCTCCTCCGTTTCACACAAACATTCTTTTACCCTTTAAAAAAAACAGAGCCACTGCCGATGCCTCCTTCTCCGAGTCATGCCCTTCCTTCCCAAGAATCGTGAGGCAGAAGAGAGAAACAGGAGAATAAGAGCTCACACTTTTCTTCTGCGTACATGTCCTCTTTGTTTTCTCCACCCGGTTCTCCTTTTTCACAAATTCCCTGTCTAAATTACTTATCGCATGCTTCTCTTCGACCTGCCAAAAAAGAAAGAGTGCCCAACTCCCAAACACATATCCACGTCGCTTTATTGCTGTGTTTAAAATGTTATATTTACATGCGACTTATGTGCATTTACATACATGCAAAAGTGTGTTCACACGCACATTTACACACATGGTTAATTTGACTTCGCGCACATATTCCCATGTAAATATGTATACAATACATACTCACAATCATATATATTTCAAGCACACATACATGAACATACATTTATGCACATGCATATCTATCTATGCACATTTATGATTCTCGTGAATTCAAACTAAACATTTATTTTCAGGTTCAAGTGATCATTCAAGGAGTGAATCAACGATTACTTGCCTTCGATGAAGACGAACTCAACTGAAATATACCACACGTAAATATACAATTGAGAATTCCTTCACGGACGATTTGGTTGCTTTCATCTTGTTTGTGGTCCTCCTCTTTGGATCTTGACCACAACGTGAGGATGGTATGAAGACCTCGAGCAAGTGAAGGCACAAGTGCGTGAGTGAGAAGCACTCTAACATGCACACACATACACACACGCGCACACACAGTAATACAAAGAGTGAGAAGCAATGGAGTTCTTAGATTACTTTCCAAAAGCTCATACAAGTTCAATTCAGTTACAAGCTAACTTCAAAAATGAGCTCTCTAGCTCTATTTATAGTTTTTGACTAGGTTTTGGCCGTGTCCAGACCTAGTGTCCGGCCTAGTTAAAAATTAGGTTCTCTACCCTATTTGGAGGTTCAAACGAAGTCTAAAAAATGTGAAAACTGACAGGTAGGTACTTCTAAAGCTCCTCAAGCTCAAGGACTCCTTGGCTTGCACAAAATGGAGCTACAAAATTATGAAATGTTATTTACAATGATTGTTAGTGATGAGAATCACTGTTGTAAAGATGTTGATTTGGAAAAATTTGAAGGGCCTATCTGCCAGATTTGCGTCGACTGCTCTGTCTACTTAATCCTTCACCTCGCTCTGACTCTCTCTGCTGGCTTCCTTGTCTAGTCAGTCCTTGGGTGCCCATACTGCTCTCAACACCCCCCCTCTCTCGCGTCTGTCGTCTCTGACAGACTCTTGTTGCTGGGAGTGCTGGATGTAATAGTCCACCACATGAGTGGCAAGTTGATGTTCTTGTATGCGTAGTCCTCTGGCCAAATCTATCATCATGCGATCCCAATCAACTGGTCCTGGAATCTCCGGATGTGGCAGACGTAACTGATCTGCATGGATGGCTTGTTCTACTGCGAATAGATGTAGCAAATTTGTTGGTCTGGGAATGAAAATTTCCGAATGATATTCCCAAAATCCCGTAGAGAACATTTCCTCAAATGTCTGCTTGAAGCATGCGGGTAAGTTCTTTATTCGTGCATGCCAGGCAAAGATTATAGTGACCGAGGGAGTCTGGCTCATGTCGTAGACTAAATCCTTGTTACCTTGAGAGAATCCAGGAGCAGAGATGTATGGAGCTTGTACCTTCCGAAAGGTTTTGAAGACAATGGTCATGAGCTCGAATATTTTCACACACATTTTCGCTGCTATGTCGGGTACATTATTTATATGTTTAGACCAGTGTCGAATTGTTGATATCATGTAGGATACAGTGGGGGTCCCTCGGGGTGGAGCAAAATATGGATAGTTGACCCATGCCGAGCATTCTTTATTGTTGCGTACCTTGATCGCAAATGCTTGCCATGATTTGCGACGTACCACTGGGAAATAACATGGATTATGCTTGATATACAGTGGCGTGGTTGCCCAAGTGCTCATCATCTCAAGGTAATCGATTAGTAGACGTGCACGCCAATTAGGTTGGAAGATCGAGCCAGCACGTGCATCTGCCGGTAAATCCTCTAGCTCAAATTGAGTGGCGAATGTGGGCTCCTTCCCAATATGCCTTTTAACTTCTGCATTATAATCATGTAGCAAAACAAAGTAAGGCATGTATTGCTGCTCTGATGTTGTGATCAACCGTTGGTGGGATAGGTTCTGAAAGTAAGAAGATCGAAGGACAGTTTCTTCCAGATTTGTGAGAGATTGAATTTGCACAGCAACACGATCATCATGTGTCTTTCCCACTTTCTCGATCCTTTTAACCCAATCTGGAACTCCAATTTCTAACGTGTCCTGTCCTTCCTCTGTTACCCGACCATCGGGTGTTGGCATCGGCTCGTACGGCTCTTCATAGCTATCATCGACGGGAATTTCCACCACTGTTTCAGGTTCTGGTTCTTCAGTTGGCAAGGGTGGCCTTTCATATGGTAAGAGGCGTGCTTGGAGGTCTGCCACCTATTTCCGGAGGGTCTCTAATTCTTCTGTAGAGTGTTGCAAGATTATCGGCTCCTGTTGAGTTGTGGTGGCACTGGCTATCTGCTTCTTTAGATCCGCACATTCAACCTCTAACTTTTCATATGACTCCAAGAAATTTGCATGCTCTTCGAGTAAGATGCGAATGTCTTCTGATGGGACTGCTCTATACTTGGTAGGGCTAATGGTTGCTCCTGCAGTTCCTTCCATAGCCGCTTCAAAGTTGTCTTGATTTTGTTGCTGAAGCCTCTTGTTCTCTTCTAGTGCTGCTGCCATATGCTTCCTTAATAGCCCCAGGTTTCGCCTAAGTGTAGCATTGGATATCATTTGTGCCTGGAGCACAGTTTCTAGTTCCTTGACTTCTGTATCATCCACCGTCGATGTTTTTGATTCCAATTCTGAGTGGGCTTGCTGTAAAGTGGTATGTTCGGTTAGGAGCGTTTGGTAATCAGCTTCTAAAGTGGTAACTCTAGCCTGTAGGCGCCGAGATTCTGCCTGGAGGGCAGCATTGCGTGCTTCCAATTGATGGTATTCCTGTTGTAGTTGATGTGCACACTGAAGTAATGTATTAATTGTGATATTTACATTATGAGATGCAAGGCGGAAAGTTTGGAATGCAGCGGAAGTGGGAATGGGAAGGGAGGTAGTGAATGCTGTGTCGGTCAATGATGCGTTGAGTGGTGAGGTTGGGGGTAGTGGAGGGGGAGAGGGTGGAATTGTGGGGAGAGGTGTTGTGGTGGGAGAAATGTCCATTGGGTCAGACAGAGTGGTGTGTATAGGGGCTACCATGTAGGATGGTATGGTAGGTGAAGTGAGTGTGGTGTTCGTGTAGATTGATGTCGTTGCGAACATCGGAGAAATGTGCCTCTGAAACATTGGAGTGCTGATGGACTGCGCCACGAAGGATGGTTGTTGGATTGGTGCAGTTAGGGTGAATGAGGTGTAGGGGACAGATGGCAAGTGAGGGTCGTGGAATGGAGGTATCCGTATTGGGGGATAGGCGGGGAAACACAAGGTGCCTTCTATGGGTGCAAGGTTTCCAACCACACTTGGAATTATGGGATGGCCAATTATGGGTTCGGAGGACAGAAGGGTTGAAGTGTACAAGGGATTGGTGATGGAAGAGAAGAGGGTGTCTTGTGAGGTGGGTTCTCGAAATGAGAATGATGTGAATGAGGTTGGGTTATAAGTGAAGGTAGAGGTGATGGCTGCCGTTTCTTCCATGGTGGGAGGTGGTGGTGGGGGTGGAGAAGGTGGTGATGGGGGGTGCTGGGGTGAGATGGGTGATGTCTGAACGAAGGTTTCAGCAGAGAGGTCAATGGTGGTGGTGGGGGTAGCTGTGGCTTCAATGGTTACTTCTTGTTCTGTGACAGGTATCCTGATAGTCTTACCTGCTCGTGGTAGTGTGTCAACTCTGTGTTTGTCATACCTCACGGACTGGCGGACTGCTGTGTGGACAACCTCCGGAACTCCTAAAGATTCTAACACTAATATGAGGGTGTCAATGAAATGTTGATCCACCCCATCATCTGATAACATTTCTTGCATCAAAGCTTGACCTGACACAAGAGAGAGTTGATGTCTTTCTTGTACTGCTTTGATTGTGTCGTATAACCTTTGTAGTTGAGCTGTATATGCAGGTGCTCCTACAAGTTCTGGCACTTCTTGTTGCTCATCTTGATGCTCTTGATCATAATCCTCCTCATCTTCCTCCTTTTCTTCATCTTCATCATCCTCTTCATCCACTTCAACTGTGGTGACAGGTACTTGGGAGGTTGTCGCCTGCGGTTGAACATTCTCCACTTGTTGTGCCTCTTCTGCCTCCAGCTCCACGTCCTGTAACAATTGTTCAAAGTCTTCATTTGTGAGTTCTTCCAAGGGTGCATCACCAAGAAATTCAAGATCGGTTGGGACTGGAGGAAATATCAAGTTAGGCCCATCGGTGCTGCATCTTGGAAGTCGTAGTGTGAAAGGCCGAACTCTCCGGGGTGGAGGGGTAATGTCTGGTGTTAGGGTGGCTCCACGTGGTTGAGCACAAGGGACTTGGATAGTACCTCTCATCTTCTTAGAAGGGGGTCCAGTGGATGTCCTGCCTCTAAACTGCTCTACGCGATTCCACATCAGGGCCCGTTGAATAGGGATGTCATAAGCCAGACATCTATAAATGATTCTAGTCAGAGCGCAACATCCATATAACACATGCTTCCGCGGCCATCGTTTGTGAGCTAGGTGTATCTGATCAATTATCCAGTGGGGTAAGTTGATGGTGAGGCTCTGTGTCTCTGCCAGATACAAACTAAACCATATCTTTTTGGGTGGCATGGTGAATCTATCTTGGGCAGGAAAGGCAAAGTGTTGCATGCACATGCGAAGGTGGATTGCAATATTAGGCGTCATGGACACCATGTCCTTGAGTTTGGTGAGGCTTCGATTCTTCATGTAATCAGGCACTAGGGTCTCCTTCTCTGTAGGAATATGCATTCCGCGCATATCTAGGGCCTCTCTCACCAAGTTGTTGGATAACCTAAACCTCTTGAGCTCATTTCCCTTTGTCAGAGATGGAAGCACAAATGAGCTTGCGCCTTTTGGGTTCTTGTTTGGAGTCAAGGTGTTGATGAGATAGTAGCATTGCATGAAGTCAGGCTTTGGGAGCCGGGCACTGAAGTATGCACCCAATCCTGCCTTCTCCCATACCGGACGTAGGCCTTCTGCATTTTGTAACTTCTCGAATTCCCTCGTAAAGAAATGGTATTTACCTTGCTTCCCATTGAATTCCAACTCTGATTCCCATAGGTATGATCCCTCTCCCAAGGGTCCTGCAACTTCACTAAACCAGTGGGAAGTTTTTCCTACGGGCATGGTATGGCCACTGGGAGGGTCCGCTATAGGTATGATTTTGATGGCCTGCAATTCTTCTGGTCTTTCATTTGTCTCAGGCAAAACGGGTAAACTGTCTAAGTCCACCACTTGCTGGCTCGTTTCTGTTTGAGAGCTAGTTCCTGCCGCCTCAGCCATGTTGAAAAATTCGCAACCGGTTCTGTGAGAATATATGAATAAATGTTAACATTGCAATGGACACAAAAATGACACTGTGTCCTCGTTACAACATTAACACGAGCTTTTAGTGATAAGTCAGTCAGTCAGTGAGTGCGCGGTGCTTGTGTGTGTAGTTAGGAGTTGGGTAGACCTAGGAGCTAAGTGGAAAGATGCAGTGTGAGAGTGATGTAGTTAGTAGGTGGACATGGATTTACAACTAGGGTCCGGGGGTTTATTACAAGTTTTAGGTTGCCAAATGCAGTGGATGGGTTTTGATCTTGATTTTGTGGAGACTCTGGAAGGTTTGATAGGAGTATCTGCTTGAAAATGAGGCTTTTTAGGGACCCATTTACGAGTGATTCTACTTGTGCGCATGGAAGAATACGTGGCCGTGCATGATGTGTAAGACTGGGCATCAGATGTTCGAGTGAGTGAAACATGTTGTAGAGGGTGTGGCCTTGGTGTAGCTATTTGAGCTCGCAAGCAAGCCTTAGGCACCCAGATTTGTCGTGATTGTGGGTTGGCCTTCATCGACTTCTTGGGTATCCAAATAGACTTTACTTTCGCAGAAGAATTTATGAAAGACTTCTTATTAGTATCGTGTTGTTGACTACTAATAAGAGGTTTTGGCCGTGGAATTGGCCTGGTCGCAACAGGGTGTTTGCCTTTCCGCATCCATACTTGTTTCAACGGCTGAAACAATCTGCTTTGCTCCTTTTTTTGGCTTCCAGTATAGGTAGTGCTCTGCTTTCTCTGTATTTGATCTGCCGTTGGTTGCTGCATCCTTCTGGCCTTTGGAAAAGAAGGGAGTTCCGTCTTATCCTTGAATTCGTTGTTGAAACAATCCTCTTTCTGCATCATACAGTTTTGGACAAGAATAGCATTGTCAACTTCATGTGTGCCCCTGGAGTTCGTGCTTTACCTAGTTCCTTGAGTGCCTCATTTTCCAAATCAACTGTAATTCAGCTATGATTTACCCATACCTGAAGAAGTCCACTCCTTAGGTTTAGGTTGACTGCATGATCATAGCTCCAGTCCTGACCCAAGACAAGAGGCTCAGTGAGGTCCTCATCTTGACACACTAGTACTTTGACTGTCATTGCTTCGTCTTGAATATAGAGGGGAAGTTCCACCTCGCCCATGCAAGGGGTTTCCACCCCTCCCAATCCTATGAGATATGCTTCTATAGGATTGATGGTTAATTTCAACTTTTGACAGTATGAAAATTTAACAGCACTAGTGGCTGCACTTGAGTCAATCAAGGCTCTTACAGTCCTTGCACCCTTTCCTTGTCCTATCTCTACGGTTATAAAAGGACGTCGATCAATTATCCTATGGGAGCTGATATCTGAAACTTCACACATAGCCACGTGATATCCTTGATCTGCATATGCATCAATCCTAGGTTGCTCTCTACCCTGTCTTCTCAACTTCATTCTCCGAATGCGTTCCAATGCTTCTGCTTGAGCTTCTTCTCGAATTCGCTTTTCTTCTTCCTTGCGTTTCTTAGCAGTATTGAGTCGACTTAGCATTTCCTCTGTGAGAGGTTCCTGATATAACTTGACTCTGCACCCGCTTATATAGCTCGGGAGAATATCGCCTTCTAGTGTGGCTAGTTGCACTGCTCCACTTGTTGAGATTCTGTTAATGATCATGGGTCCATAGCCTCTCTTCTCTAGTTTCCTCGCATGTTGTTTCAAAGTATATACTAGTACTAGGTCGCCTGTCTTCAAACCTTTATCCTTAACGTGGGCATCAAAGTATGCCTTCTGTCGTTTCTTAGCTGCATATATCCCTGTAGCCGCCCTCAGTCTTGTTTCTCCTAATCGTTCAAGGTCAAAAATCTAGAAGAGATTTCATGACCCGTCCATTCATGCTCTTGTGCCACTTTCAATGTAGGTATTAAAAAGTCCAACGGTAGCACTGCATTTTGACCGAATACCATCTGAAAGGGTGTGGCTTGGAGTACCGTTTTATAGGCAACTCGGTATGCCCAAACAGCATGGTGTAGCTGTTTGTCCCAATCGGAGCGTCTATTGTTCACTAATTTCGTCAGTACATTGCATAGGATCTTATTGGTGCTCTTAGCCTGGCCATTAGCTTGAAGGTGATAGGGGGCAGACTTTTTATGTACTACCAAGAACTCTTGGATATATTTTCAAGAACTTCATTCAAGAAGTGAGTGCCTCTATCACTGACTAGCTCTATAGGTAACCCGTATCTTGTGAATACATTCTCAAACAAGAATTTAGCAGTTGTTTGAGCATCGTGCTTCGTTGTGGCTTTTACCTCTACCCACTTGGTTAGATAGTCCGTCGCAACAATGACATATTCAGCATGAGAACCCTTAGCTGGGGGATTGATAGGACCTACGAAGTCTATTCCCCACTTAGAGAATGCACGTCCACCCATCATAGGTTTCAGTGGCATCTCATCTTTGCGTATAGGATACTGAGTTCTCTGACAAACATCACACCGTTTCACATAGGTATGTGCATCCATGTGAAGGGTCGACCACCAGAAGCCTGCAAATAGTATCACCTTGATCACCCGATCTGGTCCAAAGTGTCCTCCTGCTACACCTTGGTGAGCAGTTTCCAAGATCTTGAGATATTCACTTTCATGGACACATAGTCTCAGGTAACCATCTTTACCACGCTTGTATAGATTATCACCAATGAGTGAGAAATCTCGGGCTTCTTGTTCTAAACTCCTTTCCCTAGCCATAGTCATGTCTGGAGGGAATGTTTTCGTCCTCAGGAAGGATACTAGTGGTTCAGTCCAATCTGGCACTATGGACACTTGATAAAGAGTGGCATGTTCCACAGGTGGTTTAGTGCAACAGATTGGGCATTCCTTGCACAACTTTTGGACTTCAGCTTCCATAGTTGGCCAATGCACTCCGAGTCTCCTTAGTGTCTGTAGGGTTCGTTGCTTTGAGTAGTGTTGCTCTAATGCACCTACGTGTGCTAATTGCAACCATTTAGCGTACTCATCCTCTTCCACACAACAAGCCAAGATCCCTTGATCTGTGTGCTTGTACATACTTCCTACCATGATGTGATACTTTTGGGCTTTTACTACCTCTTTATCCTGTGTGTTTACTACTGGGTGGTTAGGCCCGTACGTCAATACTGGCACTAATGGCTTAGCCCACTGTGGCACCACTTCCAAATTAAACAAGTAAGCATCAGGAAGGTCATTTGACACTCCTTGTGGAGCTTCTCCAGATGTGAGTCTAGAGAGATGGTCTGCTCTCAAGTGAGTCCTACCTTTCCTTACCACAACCTCGAAGTCGTATTCCATTAGTAAGAGAAACCATCTTACTAATCTGTCTGTATTGCATGGCTTGTTCACGAGATATAGCAGTGCCTGATGGTCAGTAAAAAATTTAAACTTATTTGCAAGCAAATAATGTCTAAACTTTTTAACTGCATATACCATGCCTAATCCTTCTCGTTCGGTGGTTGTATAATTTCGTTCAGCTGCATTCAATTGTCTACTAGCATAGGCAATTGGAAGATCCATATTACCTTCACCCGTAGGTTGTGCAAGTACACATCCAATAGCATAATTGGAGGCATCCACATGAACATGGAATGACTTGTTCCAATCTGGTGTAGTCAAGATTGGTGTTGAACATAATCTTCGTTTAAGCTCATTGAAGGAATTCTCATATTCATCAGTCCACTCAAAGTTAGTCAGAAGTCCGTACATGGGCTTTGCAATGACAGCATACATGTGAATGAACCGGCAGTAGTAACCACAATGCCCCATGAAAGCCTGTACTTCCTTGACGTTCTTTGGCCTAGGTAACTCGGCTATGGCTCTCACTTTCTCTTCATCAGTGGATATGCCATTCTTTGACACAATGTGTCCTAGAATCTTGCCTTGCTTGACCATAAAAATGCACTTTTCTGGGTTTAGGCAGACTTGATATTCTCTACATTTGTCAAAGATTTGTATGAGTTCAGGAATATGGGTTTGTCTGATATTGGAATGAGCACAAAGATCATCAACATAGACTTCTAAGTTCTTCCTCAGGAACTCTTTAAATACATGGCACACTCAGCCTCTGGAAGGTTGCTGGTGCATTGGTAAGCCCAAATGGCATTACTCTAAAGGCAAATATGCCCCATTCAGTGGCAAATGCCGTCTTATGCTGATCTTCTGGAGCTATGGCTACTTGATTGTAGCCCGAAAATCCATCGAGGAAGCTATACACTTCCTTGCCTGCTACTCTTTCTAAGAGATGCTCTGTGATAGGAAGCGGATAGTTATCTCGAATTGTGGTTGCATTAACCTTCTTCAAGTTAATGCATACACGTAGCTTTCCATTTTTCTTGGGCACCACTACAATGGGGGATACCCACTCAGTGTGCTCAATTTCATAGATGAATCCAGCTTCAACCAGTCTATCTATCTCCTCTTTGATCTTGGCAGCGTAATTATCATTATATGTATATGGCTTTTGCTTAGAGGGTTTGACATCTGAGGTCATGGGGATGGTGTGTGAGCATATGTCAGGGTCCACACCTTTCAAGTCCTTGTAACTCCAAGCGAATACATCTCTGTATTCTCTCAGCAAGGCTATTAGTTCTTGTTCTTCCTCTTCTGTCAGGTCATGGCCTATGTATGTGCATCTCCCTTCTCCTTCTTCCACGGCTACCACTATTTTCTTGGTGGTTTCTTTGTTATCATAGGCCTCCCCTGATTGCGCCTCTCGTTTAGGCATTCTGATCATGACTCTCCTGTCATCTATCTCATACTTCTTAAAATATTCCGGGACCTCAAACAAAGATTCTTCCTCTTCTGGTGAGACTTCTCTCTTCTTTCTTTTCTTTCCTTCTTCCTTCGGGGTCACATGTGTGGCTAGCCTTACATCATTTGTAAGCTCTCCATACCTCTAGGGTTGAAATTCTACTTCATAGAAGTATTCTTCATCTGATGCAAAAGGTGGGTCCATAATGATTGACTCTAGATCGGAGTCACTTGCATCCTCAAATGCATCAGGGCTAGGTTCACACTCTTCTAACACTGCCTCTCCCATGATCGGCTCTATGGAGAAGACTGAAATGTCATAGCCATCTTCATCACAGTGAGGTGTCCATTGTTCTTCATTGATGGCTACATCCATTGTTGCTAGGATTTCTGCCCAGCCGTGGGGTTCAAATTCCTCGTCAGGAAAGACTACCGGTGCATAGGCTGGGTCTTGAATTGATCTAGTGTTTCTTTTGCACCTATCTCTCTGGCTTCTTCTCTCTTCTCTTCTTCTACTGCTACTTTGCACATCCATAAGTGGGTGTCTTCATGCATCCATGAGGATCCTGACCCTATGGAATGCACCGATTCTGTATCATCTTTGGCTCTATGGATGGGATTCCATTGGATAGGAGGGACATCTCTATGAGAGTAATCTTTGAGATTGACTTTGGTTGTAACACCTAAATGTTGCAAGTACAAGGAATTGGTTCCCCAGTCCTGTACCACTTGCAACTGTCGCATAAAGGGTCGTCCCAAGATCATTTCATAGGCATGATTTTTGCTAAAATCACATATAGCAAATGTATGCTCGAACTCAACACCACATGTGGTGAGAGTTATTCCTTCTAACAGCCCTAAGGGTCGCTCTATGTGACCATCGGCCATTTGCAATTTCATCCTCGTGGGTCTGAGTGCTGGCTTGCCCCAACGCTTCCATAGGGAAGTGGTAGCAATTGCAACTCCTGCGCCTGAGTCTAGAATGGCCTTGGTGGTGTATCCTTGATGGGTGATAGGAAGATATGTGTTTCCCTCTTCGCCCTCACTCATGTCTCCTATCTTGTCCAGTGGTATTTCTGGCACCGTTCTCTGGGATCCTACCTGGGAACAAGGTTTCGCTATCTCTGGTACTTGTTTGGCTACATGTTTCCATAGATCTGGTCTTACTTTGAGTAGCTCTTCTAAGGTGAGGTTGCACTGCACTTTAGTATTCTTTACTACCTCCGTGTTCCTAGGTATGACTGAGTCCTCATTTCGTACCATGACCGTGGGTGCTCTCAGGCAAGTTGACTTGGTTTCCCATGGGCCTGTGAAATGTGGTAACTCTTGTAAGGAATTAGACTCAAAGTCTAACCTCTCATGAGAGTGGACACTTTCCTGTTCTTCATAAATAGAAGGGATGTTCTGTGGGAACTGATCATGTGCGTCATCCACGAGTTCAATGGGAGGAGGGGCTTCACTTTCCTTAGCCCATTTGTCTTCTTGAATCTCTCGTAGGAATTCTGGTGTGAACCGATTCATAGAAGATGATGTGTCTGGCTCCGTAGAGTTAGGCACATAGGCTTCCTGGGCAGGAATGCTTACTCTTTCACTTGCCTTGTCCTTGTGTTGAGAGGCGGGTTCCTTTTCTGATTGTGCAATCAGCTTCTCTATTCTTTCTAACAGCCCATCAAAGTGCAATTGTGTCTTCGCAGAACTAGAGATGTTAAATAGGCGACTGGCTTCAAACATGGTGTGAGCCAACTCCACCATTTTGGCACAAATTTTAGTTCGTTCAAGCTCTAATTCTGCTCTGGGGTAGCACTTTTCATGATCAGTTACGTTTGGCCCTTCTTGGATTCTGGCCTGATATGCTTTAAGCATCATATTAAGGTCCTCGGGAGTGGGATCTGCTAGGACTGATCCTACTCTTGGGGGTGGTGGAATTGTGTGAGGTGGGTTGGAAGGTGGCGGGTCAGATGGAGATGGGAATGGTGGTGGTGGGGTAGTGTGAGAGGGAGTTTGAGATGTGAGTTCAGTTATCCTGGCCTTTGTTTCTCAGAGGCTTTCCTCAAGTTCACTCATCTTTTTTGCCCATTGCCTTTTCATTCTTTCATGACTATCTCTCCAAGCTCTAGTCCTTTTCTTGGTTATGCTCTCAGTTTCACTAGCCTCTAGGCTCTTTTCCTGGCCTACCCCTTGGTTTTGCTGCAATGCTTGAGATCTAGTGACTACCTGTACAGGTGCAGTGGAAGTGACACTTCCTGTGGACTCTACCACTAACCCAATAACGTTAATAGGAGTGATTTTTGGCATATTAATTAGGATTCTTAGGGCAGTCTCGTAAGAGATGCTCCTTTCCACACTCTTGGCAAAAGCCCTGGATCGTCACTGACTGGGGTTGTGTAGGTGGAGGCACGGGATAATCACGAATGAGATGATCTCCTTGACATCTGTAGCATGGTCCTCTAGGGAATGGAGGTCTTACTTGCCTAGGTTGAGGTCTAGGGTTGGGGTTTGCATACATGACATTTGTGTAATCTGACTCCACTAGGTTCATTTGGCTCTTCACTGTAATAGGACTCACCATGTTCAGGAGACTGCATGTAGTAGGCCTGGGGGCTATCAACATGTGTAGAATCAAAACTATGGTCACTGGGGTCACTTTCTGATAGTAATGGGGTTACTGGCACTATGGCCCTATTCAGGTTTTCTTCTACAGCTGCATACTTTACCGGAATTACATTAGTTGGAGCAGGGGGCTTTTGAGCTAACACAGGCTGAGGCCTTTGTTGGTTTTGGTAGGGTTGCTGATAAGGTTGTTGTGGCCTGCCATATGGCTGTGGAGGGTACTGGTTCTGGTATCTTCCCTGCGGTGGATAGGGTTGAGGGTAAGTTTGCCTAACCGCTTGCTTATTGTATGGGCAGTCTTGTGCTGTATGATTTGTGTATCTTCGCTCTATGGTGCAGTACTGGCTACTAGGATTTACTTGGGGTTGAGCCATAATGGGACATACATTTGCCATATGGTCGCCTCCACAAGTATAGCATCTTTTCACAGGGGCAAATCGTGGGAGTTGTTTGCCAGTGACACCTAATTTTTGAGCTACTTTCTCTGCTAATTCCTCAATATATGTGGATTGCGTGGAAGAGAGGCTAGAAGAACTATCAGTATCTTTGTAGATTTTTGAAAGCTCTAATTCTTCCCCTAGGTTATCCTCGATGTCAATGCACATGCGTACACACTGTTCTATAGTCCTAGGGTCCTTCAGATACACATATGACCTCAATTTGGTACTTAGCAATCCATCCAAGAATAAAGCCACTTGCTTAGCTGGTGTGGGTAGCTCCAAAACAGGGCATCTTTCAAGGTATTGCCTAAATCTTCTTCCTGCAAGTCTCACAGTCTCTTGAGGGGTTTGCTTGAAGCTGTGAATCAATGAGGAGGTATTATGTCTTATGCCACTCTTAGAGAACTCAATAATGAAAGCCTCTAGGAGTTGGTCTATACTTCTGAATTGTCTCTCATTCAATGGTTGAAACCACGTAAGGGCTGTGTTCCTAAGTGTTAGACCAAAGGCATTGTAGTGCGTGAATAGATCCTCCACTTGTTCAGCTCTCAAGACTTGCCTGAACTCAGCCACATGATCGTAGGGATCTCTAGTGCCATCGAAGTAGTTTTTCATGGACTTAACTAGTTGGGTCGGTCTCAGGGTCCTCGTGTGCTCTCTTGGTCTTGGTAGAGGGAATTCATCCGCATTTCTTCGGTTCCCTGGGGCTCTATGTCCCTCAAGTTCCACTCTATTTGTTTCCATTCTCGTTCTTCCTCTTCCCAAGGAGTTGGCAAAGCTTACCTCAGGTCTGTCTCTCTTTATGTCTCTCTGAACTCCATGAGCATGGGATGTTCCAGCTCCCGGGTGGCCAGAGGACACGTTAGATTTTGGTTGGGGGAAAATAAACTCACCCATCCTAGTGTACGCATGTCTATCATGTTCTGTAACCACAAAGATCCTTTCTGAAGCGTGATCTAGATAGGTCACTCTGCCTGGGCTATCTGGATCTTTAAACTCATAGATCATGATTGTTCCTATATCAATTGGCCGATCAGATTTATACCTCCAAAAGGCTTCGTCAGTCTCTCGGTTCAAAAGCAGATCTATGCTCTTGTTGTCCTGGGGAACCCACTCGGGATTGAGGATTCTAGTAAGAACAGATTTCCCTCGAGGGGTCCTGGGCTCCCCTCCTACATTCCCTTGTTCTAGGTCATCTATGTCCGTCTCAGGGATCACATTCCCGAATTCATCGGTCCTCTCCGGGTGACTAGTGACCACGTATATGGTTCCCTCTTTATCAAGGTATGCACCATTTTCAAACTTGACAGTAGGGTGCTCTAGCCCAATAGATTGGTCTGGGTTTTTGATTTGGGCGACAGATCTTCCTAGGCCGTCCTCATAGATGCTAGCACCTAATCGGTTGGTCCTAAGGTATTCCAGCTGCGTCTTGTACGGGTCTTCTACCCTGTGCAAGTATGGCACTCCTGAACTTCCCGTAGGTTGGTCCATGCCTTGAGACATCTCTGATTCACTAGTCTCAGAGCTAGGATAGTATGAGTGGTGGCTCAACTGCTGGGCCAAGACCTAGTAGTGTGGTTGATACTAGCCTCTGAAGACCTAAGACTTTGTTTATCTCTCCCTAGATGTCGCCCTGATCTAAGGTTCATAAGCCTAATTGAATAGCCCAAATTTGCCCAAGTACAACCTCGTTGCTGAGTTCTTTTGTATCAGTTACTTGATTCTTTTTAGTGGTTACCGTGTTTATGCTCTTGTCAAAAATCACGTCGTCAGGAATATTTGAGTTAATTTTCGCACTTGAAGTTGATCATTCCACGTTAAGTTCTTTTCCTTTAGAGTTCTCGACCGTACAAAGATTATGTCGTTAGCTTGAACTTGAGTATTTAGGTAGTCTTCAACTTGATAAATGCCTATCGCCACCCTGGCTTACTCCTATCACTAGTCGTTCTTAGCCTAAGCTAGGAATTGACAAAGGGAGTTGAGAATTTCCAACCTTTTGTTTCCTTCTTGGTTGCCCTTGAGTGCCCAGGAAGAGTCTTCCCAAGCTTGCACTTACTCTTGCTTAGAATGCCCTCAAGTGCTCTTACTGGACCTGTAAAAGTCCCATGGTTAGCTCAAGACTTAGATTCAAATAACACAATAGACCACTTTCATGCATGTAACTCACAGACCAAATTATCCTTTGCCTTTATGGAAAACAATCCCAAGGATCCCTCAGTTTTCCTACCTCGGGGTATGGTCAACTTCAAAAATACCCTATCTAATAATCCTGATATTAATTTTCACATAACCAATGGAAGTTTTGGTTGTACTCCCCACGAGCTTTCCAACAAAACAGAAATCACAGCAAACGGATTTCGTATGAGAAAGTTATGTCAGTTCAGGCTTCAGGGATTAAAACAGGGTTCAAACAGGCTAACAGGTCAACAGGGTTTCCTCAAATTGCTTGTTTATAGCCTCCCTATATGTCCTATAGCCCAATAGTTATGCCCAAAATTAGCCAAATTCCTCAATTTAATAAACCCTAAAAAATTGGCCGAAATTGGTTGTCAATCGCGATGGACTGGGCTGTCAATCGCGATAGACAGGTGTCAATCGCGATGGACTGGTGTCAGTCGCGATGGACAGGTATCAGTCGCGATGGACAGGTATCAGTCGTGATGGACTGGTGTCAATCGCGATGGACAGGTATCAGTCGCGATGGACTGGTGTCAATCGCGATGGACTGGTGTCAATCGCGATGGACTGGTGTCAGTCGCGATGGACAGGTATCAGTCGCGATGGACTGGTGTCAATCGCGATGGACTGGTGTCAGTCGCGATGGACAGTTATCAGTCGCGATTTTTCTGTCGGTCGCGATGGACAGGGGTGTCCGTCGCGATGGACACGTGTCCGTCGGTGTCTGTCAGTCGCGATGGACTGGCTGTCCGTCGCGATGGATAGTGTCAATCGCGATTGATGCTATCAATCGCGATGGACAGAGAAAATGCAAATTTTTTTGAAATTTTTGTGGATTTGTGAAGTGCAAGGTCTCTAGTCTACTGTGGTGCACTCAGTTTTACCAAAAGATGAAATTTTCTGTCAATCGCGATTGACAGAGGCCTACGACACAGAGACAGTTCTGCACATTTCTGTACCTGCGCAACGTGTTGGAGGTGATGGGATAGCCAATACCTGCAAGCAAACTCAAGAAACATGCAAAAAAATAGCACACAACAGTTCGCTCTCTCGCTCTCTCTCACAAGTGAAATGAGGGAAATGAAAGGAGGAAGGAGATATAGTAAAAAAACTGAAATTTTTGTGATGATGGAGATGGAGGTGGGGGATGGTGATGATGATGATGGTGATGATGGTGGTGAGGTAAGAAGGAGAAAAATAAGAAGAGTGAAGAAATTACCTACAACGCCAACGTCTCAAATCTACGTCTTACCATCACACGCTCGTCCTCAAAGCTCGATCCCCGGCAACGACGCCAAAATTTGGTGTAGCTCAGTGATGAGTAGCACCTCCTTTAATGTCAATCCGGGAAGACGTGAGGATGCTATGAAGACCTCGAGCAAGTGAAGGCACAAGTGCGTGAGTGAGAAGCACTCTAACATGCACACACATACACACACATACACACACACACGCGCACACACAGTAAGACAAAGAGTGAGAAGCAATGGAGTTCTTAGATTACTTTCCAAAAGCTCATACAAGTTCAATTCAGTTACAAGCTAACCTCGAAAATGAGCTCTCTAGCTCTATTTATAGTTTTTGACTAGGTTTTGGCCGTGTCCAGACCTAATGTCCGGCCTAGTTAAAAATTAGGTTCTCTACCCTATTTGGAGGTTCAAACGAAGTCTAAAAAATGTGAAAACTGACAGGTAGGTACTTCTAAAGCTCCTCAAGCTCAAGGACTCCTTGGCTTGCACAAAATGGAGCTACAAAATTATGAAATGGTATTTACAATGATTGTTAGTGATGAGAATCACTATTGTAAAGATGTTGATTTGGAAAAATTTGAAGGGCCTATCTGCCAGATTTGCGTCGACTGCTCTGTCTACTTAATCCTTCACCTCGCTCTGACTCTCTCCGCTGGCTTCCTTGTCTAGTCAGTCCTTGGGTGCCCATACTGCTCTCAACAAATATGTTGTTACATTTATACATTCACTCATTCATCTATTTCTCAGTGAGAGTTTTGCTCCCACATTGTACATTGAACATTGGTATATATGATACTATGAGTCAACGATGGCTTACATAACACCTTACACATGCCGTCTATTCTTTCTCTATTGTTGTCTCATCATTTGTATGATTAAGTTATGGTATGTTCATGTTTTGTCAATATTGAAGACTGCTAGATTCTATGTTGGATATGCTGGACCTATGGAACCATGGACCTGTGACATGAGCTAAGGGCCTACCTCATTTCCAACATTTGGTATCAGAGCTCTAAGGTTTTGGTTTCAAAGCTTTAGGACTTTGGCATCAGATCATTCAGGCTCTCATATTCATAGGTTCCCAGAATTCCAAGTTTACAACATATGATTTAAGGGCATCTTCTATATTTGACATTTGACATACACACTTAATCTAGATGAGTAGAGATTTGAGAATAATTCTCAATTCAGTTACATGTGTATTCATCAATGTGGAGTATGAAGTTGATGATCTGTTAGAAACCAAATATTTTTGGAAGAGTATGCAAATACTTTACAAAAGTATTGTTTGAAGACCCACACTTGATGAAGAGAAGACTACTTCAAATTCATTGAAGAACAATCGTTTAGAGGAGATGAAGGAATCAGATCAACATCAAATCATAGGTATCCGTTTCTACTATCAGATTATCATTTGCAGGTCATGTCTCAGAAGAGCAGTTATGAAGAGATTTGAAGGTTTCAAGGAATGCTTTTATATACTTTCATTATTTGAAAGTTAAAGGCTACATCAAAACAGGTATCTAGAGGTTTTTCTAGAGAGTTTTGAGAGATCTCTTTCATGGCAAGAAAAGCTCATCTAAGAAGACAAATGTAAAGATGGAATGAGTTTTTTGTTTTCAGCCAATTTTCTGTTGTAAGTTGGTTGGATATCCAGGTACAAATGTATCTAGAGAAGGTAACTCTAGAAAGATAAATTCATCATTCAAACAACGATTGGTGAATCTAGTCATTTCAGACATTTGAAGAAGATTTTTGATTTAGAAATATGAGGAGATGATAAAACATGATTCTCTATTCACTTATATTATACCATGTTTGTTTTGTCTCTTACTCTTAGCACTAGAGGAAGAGAAAAGCTCATTTGAAGAGGTCAAGAGTGTTTGCTACTTCAAGATGAAGAGAAAAAATGGTATGGAAGAGAAGTTTGAAGATGTTGACATCATGAGGTGGAAGAAAGATGCAAAAAAAGAAAGTCCATCATTTCCAAAAGAAAAGTAAGGCTTCCTTTTCTCATATATTTTCCATATACTTTTTCTATTTTATCCTCTACACCCAAAGACAAGTCTATGAGAACATCTTGTGCGAAGATAGTCTAAAGAAGAAACAGTTTCTTGTTTTGCATTACACTTGGTCATGATTTAATAGATTTGACAAAGAATTGCATTGAGAGAAAGAAAAGCAGCAGATATGACTTTTGACTCATATATGTATGAGTTATGTTTTAGTTGAAGCTTTTGAGTACGCAGCTTATATGTTCCCTCAAAGAATTCTTGGAGTGTCAATACAGAGCTACTTGGTATATGACAAGTTGCAGAGAAGTATATTTCTTATTTATCTAACTCTTAAGGTAAAAGAGTTTTTTGTAGCAGATGTTGAAGACTTGGGTTGAGGTTTTATGTTTGAAAAAGGTTACCTCATATTCAATATTTTTAGAAAACTTCAGAAAATTCAGATTTGTTGATGTACAAGTCAATGCAGAATCTACTTTCTATGATTGTCTAGACTTTTAGATACATGTTTGTATTCAAAAAGGTGTTCCATCAGATCCTATTACTTGATTTAGAAGTGGAGTTAGCCAAAAGAAAGTCAAGCAGGTGCTATCACATTTCACCCGGGTAGAATATGAAAAGATGAAGTATCAACTTACTGCTTTTGGAGTTCTCAAGATGAGAAGTTTGTCCACTTATGTTTCAAGTAGGAGTTGAAAATTCTTGGGAAAGATTTGTTTGAAGAAGAGTTTTACAACTTTTTGAGAAGCATGGACACTTGAAGACATTTAGGCAACAAATCAAACATTCAGTTATGAAGGTTTGATGAGAGCAGATTCTACACATGAGAGATCATTGATCTTGAATAGATCTTGTATGATCTTGAGTATTTATGAGTGAGTTGTTTATCCTTTGTTTGTAAGATTCTTAACATTGGAAGAAGTAAGTCAAAGATTCAGATTCTAACAGATTTGTGTTGCACAGAGATAGAAGAAGATACTTGTAACAGTTATGTTACAGAAGGTTATGAATCCTAAAATGCTTTCAGTAAGGTTTTTATGACAAATCAGTTAACCTTATTCTACAATTTGGAAAGCTGAGGAATGACATGGAAAGCTATTGGCATGTGTAGAGTGCTAATAAAAAGGGTTCAGAAATTTTGTTTCAGATAGAGGTATTGATCACTAAACATCAGATTTATGAAGGAAGACGTTCTAGATTTCATAAAGTCTGATATATTTGAAGAATACTGGATACTAGTATTAAATCATCCAGGGGGTGATGAAACATGAAGACTTATTCTCAGCCATATGTGAAAGAATGGAGAGTCATACCTACAGGTATTCCTATTTCAGGTATTCCTATATTTCCTTTGTCAAGTTCTCTTTATGTTCCAGCTTTGAAAGAAGAAGGAAGAAAAAGAATGTCTGGAGAAAGTTCATGTTAGGATGTTCCTATTCAGGAGAAGGTTCCAGAGTTCTATTGAAGAGAAGCTTGATATTTTAGAGAGGTATTTTTAGAAGTGCGCACATATATGTTTATACCAGGTTCTAAAGGAAAGAGGTATGAAGGATTTAAAGGATGAAGACATGATGACATCATAGATATGATTTTTTGATGGGACTCATGGATTGAGTTGAGTTGACTTGAGTACAGTCAGAGATGAACCAGCTGTGTTCATAATACACTAAGTTGTGAGTTTTCAGTCATAGGTTCCAGGATTCAGTTCTTGAGTTTAGTGTATTTACATGACATAGAAGAAGTACGTTGAGAAATCTTTTTTGGAAGGTAAATGCAAATATATGGATCCTAGTGTATGTTTTCAGGTTTTTGAAGATAGGAGATAGCAGCTACAGAGTCAGAACATGCTATATTTGTTGTCAAGCAGTGATTCCTTGATGTGTACACTATTGGATATCTAGTTTGCATATTTTCTCAAGTATTATGGTTCATATACAACAAGTTCAGTTTTTTTTAAGGAAAGTCAAATTCAGATTTGAAGAAGACTTTTGAAGAGAAGATTTAAAGGTCAGTACAAGCTTGAAGCTTGTGATAGTTTGCAGCTTATTAAGTTTGCAGATCCAAACCAGATTGTACCAATATGACATTGTAGGGGGGATTGTTGGAATACAATGTCATATAGGACATTGTCCATAGTCAAATTGGTTCATATAAACTCACTGTTTACAGCATTCGTAGCTGTTCAGTATAAGTCTCTGTACATCAAACGACGCGAACGCCATGGATAGATGGATGCCCTTGAAAGCGCCCAGAAGGGTTCGAATCGTGCCTCCAGCAGCGGCGTGCGCGAAGGAATTGTTTTTGTTTGAATTTTTGGGTAAAGCAACGAACACAATGCGAGCGCGTTTGATTTATTTTATTGTTGCGATCGTAGTTTGATGCTTTTGGGAGTGCTTTATTGGGATCAAGAACATACTATAAAACAAGAGTCTTGGGCTCATGTTATTTTATCCTTCACCTAACTTTCAACACAAGCCTTGAGCTTGGACCTCAATAGAGGTGGTGTTTCGTCTAGCACATGGGGCAGCCATGGTGCTAACTTGAAGCATGTTGAGGAGTGGCTATGGATTTCTTCTTGGAGTTCTTCTTGGAGAAGATGAAGAGTGTGCTCACACTCTTGCTCATGGAGAGGAGGTTATCTCTTGGTCATTAGCAGCTTGATGGTGAGGATCGGCCATCTACATGGTGTATTTGAAGATTGTCTTCTACATGAAGATTTTGGGCTACTTCAAAGACATTGGATGGTGTTTAACATAAGTTTTACATCTTATGTTAACTATTCAGGTACATATTCTCTTTATGCACACAGGTACATCTTGAATTTTATGGAGGCAGTAGCATCCATATCAAGAGGAGTCTTATTCGGCATAGGTACAAGAGAAACAGTACGTATATGCTTTATGCATATTTGAATGAGGTGTTTGAGAAGGTGTGTTCACATGAGTTTGAGGATTTCTGGCAACAAACTTGTTAGCATTCTTTGCTACTTTTTAAGTATGTGATCTTTTCACACATGTATCTGACTTAGGGTCTTCCATAGCCTAAGGTTAGATGAGGGTTTGTTGATTATCAGTTTCACACTGATCCTTCCTCTTTCAGTCACTCATATTCACTCTTCTATAACCTATAAGATTACACATCTCATGTATATTCAGATTACTGCCCATACATCTGAATATGTTGTTACATTTATACATTCACTCATTCATCTCTTTCTCATTACATAGAGTGGTTGAGAGTTTTGCTCCCACATTGTACATTGAACATTGGTATATATGATACTATGAGTAAGCGATGGCTTACATAACACCTTACACATGTCGTCTATTCTTTCTCTATCGTTGTCTCATCATTTGTATGATTAAGTTGTGGTATGTTCATGTTTTGTCAATATTGAGGATTGCTAGATTCTATGTTGGATATATTGGACCTATGGAACCATGGACCTGTGACATGAGCTAAGGGCCTACCTCATTTCCAACACGAAATCCAGAAGAGAACTCTACACTTTGTTACTCCACAGTAGCACCAAGATGGAGTATGCCTCTGGTAAAATTCTTGAAGACCCAAGAGTACCCGGAAGGAGCCACTCGAGCAAGAAAACGTGCACTCACAGAACAAAGCAAGGACTATGTTCTTATAGGTAAACAACTCTTCAAAAGAGGAAGAGACAATCATCTACGAATGTACATTCATGAAGATGAGTATCTTTCTGTCTTAGAGATGGCACATACAGGAGCTACATGAGGACATTTTTCTGCAGATAAAACTGCAAAAATAATTCTCTTTGCAGGAATGTGGTGGCCAACTCTACATCAAGATGCAGCCACATATGTTCAAAGATGGGATACCTGCCAACGAACAAAATATCCTATTAGAAGAGATGAAATGACGTTGAAACCCATGATGAGTGCGAGAGCCTTCACTAAATGGGGAATAGACTTCATAGGACCTATTAGCCCACCAGCTAAAGGATCCCATGCCGAGTACATAATCATAGCCACAGACTATTTGACCAAATGGGTTGAAGCCAAAGCAACCAAGAAAAACGATGTGAGGACTACGACTAAGTTTCGCTTTGAGAACGTATTCACTAAATTTGGATTGCCTATAGAAATTGTGAGTGATAGAGGCATACGCTTTGTGAATGAAGTGATAGAATCCCTACTGAATGAATTCTTAGTACTTCATAAGAAATCAGCCTCATATCACCCACAAGCCAATGGACAGGCCGAAAGTTCAAACACAATCTTGTGTACAGTCCTCACCAAAATTGTTAAGAATGGTAGATCTGATTGGGATAAGCAATTACATCATGCTTTATGGGCATTCCAAGTAGCCTACAAAACAGCCATAGGAACTACTCCCTTTAACTTAGTGTATGGATAGAATGCCATCTTGCCAATTGATTTCTTAGTACCTACTCTCAGAGTAGCAACAACTTACGAGTGGACTAGAAATGAATTATCAGCTCAATTAGATCAAATAGAAAAGTTACATGAAACAAGGTTACAAGCTATAGCAGGGATTTATGTTGCTAAAAGGCGACAGAAGGCATATTTTGATGCTCATATTAAAGATAAAATCCTGAAGGAAGGAGATTTAGTTTTGGTCTATACTTTGAAGCAACATGCAAAGAAACTACAAAAAAGAGGATATGGCCCATTGATCATCAATCGTATATCTACCAGCGGAGCCATCAGCTTAGCAACCCTAGATGGAGAATTATTGCCAAACTATATCAGTGG
Organism: Ceratopteris richardii; assembly: GCA_020310875.1. Taxonomy (NCBI): domain Eukaryota; kingdom Viridiplantae; phylum Streptophyta; class Polypodiopsida; order Polypodiales; family Pteridaceae; genus Ceratopteris; species Ceratopteris richardii. The sequence continues at coordinate 182,322,382 of CM035408.1, read as the reverse complement.
TTTCCTGATAAAAAAATATTTAGAGCCATTGACAGAAGAGATAATGTCACGACTAATAATGGGTAAAAATAGGCACAAAGAGGAAGAAAGAATACGAGAAGAAGCTAGACAAGAAGCACTAGAACGAATCAGGAAATGAAAGGAGTGGATGAGAGAGAGAGAGATGAAAGATATCGACAAGGAGAGGAATTCATCCCAATGGCTAACTTTAGAGCCTCTGAAAACCTAGGACAAATCACAAAGCAACCATATTTGAATTCGGGTTTTGGAACAGAAGAGTACCACTTGGTGGATGCTCTCATTGACACAGGAGCAGCTATAAGCTGTATCAAGTCTTCATTGACTCAGAAACTCAAGGAAGAATTACGCCCATCTAAGGCACAACTGACTGGAATAGGAGGAAAAATTACTAAATGCATAGGTGAGATTACCTTACCTCTACATCTCGGAAACAACACGATGGAACAAAAACTCTTAGTATGTCATGATCAGGACTTATTAGAAGAGCTCGTGTTAGGTCAAGATTGGATATATGAATATGAAGTGACTATTCAATTGGCCCTGTGATACATCTCGGCCAAGATAGGACATCGTGAGGTATTCAGCATGTTAGAAGAACGACTGGTCAAAGCCAAATGTATAGACCAGAGAGATCACTCAAATGAGCACGATGATGAATGTATGTTCACTCACACTATGGAAATCCCACCATCAAGTACTTCATGTGAGAATGTAGTAAATCACATGATTAGTTTCTTGTCAAATAAAAGCCTCAATGAGGAACCAAGCACAAGAGGGACTAGTCAGCAAGACTATCACAAACCTGCACACATTAGAATATACCTCACTCGTTACACTAGACAGGCTTGGATCAGAAAAGATCAAGTGACAACATATGTTCAACAACAGAACTACTCTCGACATCGGAAACAACAACAGAATAAGAATGCAAGTCATGTTGGACACCCAGGTCCACAAAGGACTGCTAGAGTATGGATTCCGAAGAAGGTGATAGCCACCCAGCCGGCCCAAACGCAAATATGGATTCCCAAATCATGTGCCCAAGTGACAATCATTAAAAAGGACAGGTCAAGACACAAGGACAATCAGTACGATCTGAAGGCGAAGCAACAAAAAACAAACATCTACAAGACATTACATAAGCAGAAATACGAAACAAACCACACTCAAGGAGTCAAAAAGCGGACGAACCTGAGGTACAACATGAGAAGCACTACATTCACTAGGAATGCTGGAGATACAGTCTGTCCCAGTGGAGTAAAGTAGATTTGGATGCCGATAGGCAAAACAATCTGTACACATCGACCAAATAATTCAGTTTGCACACATCTGGAGTTAGATGGGTCCAAAGTATGCATAATAGGGCCACATTACAAGGCCAAGCATTCGGCACATTCTTCTTCTACTTCTGGATGGTAAAGCACATTTCCCTCTTGGGAAATAGGAGAGCACTTGTAAAATAATCCAAAAGAAAATAACTAAGGATTCATTAACCGCTTCGGCTATGAACTAACATTTCTATTTTCTTATAGACACAAACATGAAAAAATATAAATAAGTATGAAAAAAATCCCAGGTATTACCTTTCTCACACCCACGGGAAGGGAATGACACAATTCACTCGGAGAGTTGCCAAATTTATGAAGGATAAGTGAAGGATGATTCTTAATACAAGCTTGCCACTGATTACTGGTATGTATTGAGTGCAGATGACATCCTCTAATTCGGAGGCTACGCAAGAGGAAGAGGTCCTACTTCTTCCCTTGGAATCAATCACTAAGGCAAGAGGTCATTGGTTTCTTGACAATCAACCAGTGGTAGAGCTCCTTTTCATGGCCACCATTAAAATTATGGATAGAGACCACTACTTTCTGATTATGTCTCAAGATTTCCAGACCATCATACAAGGATTACCCCGCATTACTGATGTCTAGACAAGGGCTGGAATTGATGCATTCCTACGACTTCCGATATACTTGCCTGACTTTCAGAGATGCGCCTAGGTTATGAACACACTCCAAGCTGCAGCAGATAAGCCGTCAATCCCAAAAGCGAGAGTGCTAGATAAAATCAGTGCATGGAAGACCATTCGAATCACACATGAAGTGATCAACAAAGCTTTTGGCTGGAGTCAGGATGGCCTCACTAATATTAAAGATGAATGTCATGATCCAAAAAAGAGAACCTTTCTAGAAATAAACAAGATAGATATAGAAGAAGCGGTTCGATTGGTGCATCAACATTTTTGCTTTCCTAGTATGCACAGGTATACAACACCTCAGAAAATCGTAGTACAATTGCTTTCCCATGCAATGAGGCAAGTTGGAAATAAAGTAAATATGACTCCATATATTCAAGACCGCCTATTTGAAGCCAGGAAGAAGTGGAGTCAGAAGAAGTTTTTGAATGGGAGTTTGGCATTGACCTTACTAATTTATGAGGCCCTCCAAATGAAAGAGTGCTTACCCTTGATGCCAACCTCAACCGATATGGCAAAATATGTAAAGTCAGCTACTGTTCCAAAGAAAAAGAAAACATTCGTTTCCATTGAAGAAGTGGGAACTAGTTCTAAGAAACCCATGTGAGGGACTAAGCGCACTAGAGAGGAAGAGGCAGAAGAAACACCACAGTCCAAGAGGACACACACATTACCTAAGATTCCTCTGACACAATAGCCAATCACAAAAAGGGACCTCTCCGTAGCTCTAGAAGAAACACATACGTATATGCAGGGCCAAGTGAACCTAAATGTTCAAGGACATCAATATAGGCAAGAAAGACAAGGGAAGCAACAAAAGCATAAAGAACATACCCCAGAACAAACCGCCAGATATAAAGAACTGGGATTAGAAGATTCGAGCTCTAATGAGGAATCTAGCCCTGAGAAAGACACCTTAGACACTGACATAAGAACAAAAACGAACAATGAGGAATGGACAGAGATAAACCAGGTCGAAGTCACACCTGACAATCAACAATCAAAGGTACAGAACCAAGAAGTATCCACTGAAGAGGCCCACATCATTCAATTGAATGATAAGTCAAAAATTAGCATAAAAGAAGCCCCAATCACACATGAAGACGTAGTGCCACCTGTCAAAGAGGAAATACCAAAACACATGAAAACAGAAAGATGTTTACCACAAGCTATGGAGCAATTTGTGATTGAAGTACCTGATGATACACCACAAGGCAAGACTAAACAGAGGGAGGCTGAGCCACAGATACAACTTCATATTCGGCAGCCCCATGACACTACACTAGATGTGGCACAAGGGAAAGATGTTACCACAAGTGAAGAACCTAGCATCCCAACCACATGGTTAAATGTTGATGTTACTCAATTGAAACCCGTAGTCAAGCAGATGATACAAACAGCTATGGATACGCAACAACATATGATGGAAACAGATGCAAATTATGACAAGGCCATGCGGGAAAAGAACCAATTCCAAGTAATGAGTGAGCAATTGTCTGCACAGTTGATTCAGGCACAACAAGATTTTTCAGCTAAGGAAACGGATATAACCAAAGTCAAAGAACAATGCAATTAATCAATGAAACAGAATCACAAACTCCAGGAACAAATGATGGACTTACAAAGACAACATGAAGCAAGTGAAGCAGACAAAGAGAGAATGAAAGCTAGAAGCAATCTGCTAGAAACACAGCTCAAAGTATATATGGAGGAAAACGATAATCTACGCAACAGGAATAAAGAACTCATGAAAGCATTGCTTTATGATCAACCAATAGAAAAACAAGAGACATCAACTACTGACCAGAAGGAGTTGAGAGATCAGATTGAGAAATATGATAATTTGTTAAAACATGAACAAGCCCTAAAAGAAGAATGGGAACGTAGGTATATTAACGAAACCAATGAGCTTAAGAAACAACTATACACTACCAACGCAAAACTTGCAGTGAGCTACAGTAAAAATATGGATCAGGTAGCAAAGATCGGTAATGAGCTACTTGCGGCCAAAGATGCACTCCGGGCAGCTCTTCAAGAAGTTAAAGAGAAGAATGAACGTCTTGCACAATTAGAAACTAAAGCAGAACAAAAAGTATCCATCGGGACACTAGTAGAGCCACGACAAGAAAGTCCTAGTGACGAGGTAGAGGTACATCCTCTATCTCCCCCGATCTATCATTCTCCAATAAGAGAGCAGACGGCGGAACCATGTGATGATCATCCCATGCCATATACTGTAGAAATAGGTCAGAAGGAACGGGCACTATTGGTGTCCCGATTGACAGAAAATTTTGAAAATGAAGTGGTCAAAATCATGAAAGAGGCCAAGATAAAAGGGAAAGATCTGGATGCGATCATGAAGCCTTTCAACATTCCTTATGGACTATTGAAAGAGAAAACAAGGCAATTGTTAGCTAAAACGTTTGTAATTTTTATGCACTAACATGTTCCATATTGGGGAGTATTTGTTTGAATATAGGTGTTTTGCAAGGAGAATTGATGGCTGGTGGTGATAAGATCCACTCAAATGTGAATACAGGGATCAAGAGCAGGTGTTTTTAAGGCTTGTTGTGCCGCGGTGAGTCACGTTTATGGGAGGAGGAGAAGATATGCTTGGAGGCCATTGCATGAATAAGATCGAAGAAGATCTCACTGCCATTGAAAATGAATGATCTTTAAAAGGAGATATTAATATGACATTGTGAATTGCACACCAAAGGTTCATCACAGTCCCTTGCCAGCTTATGGAAACTTGTCAGAAGCAGGAATTGAAGAGAAAGGAGCCGGCCTGTTGCAGCAATGGATTTCGGTGGAGTCAGAGGGAAAAGAAACAGTTTTTTGGAAGGATGAAAGAGAAGCACTGGTGGTCCCAGAAAAAAAGGTCGATCCTTATCTGCACGGGGCATGTCTGCCCTTATCAGCAAGGGGTGCAAGAGTGCACCTAGGAATTCCGCGGCAAGAATCTATTGTGGGACCTAGAGGTCCTCCATACATTCCATCGCTCGATTCTCTGAATGGTCGAAGAGATTTAGAAGCCGTTCGGGCGTTTGCTGCTCCACGAGAATCATATCCCTCTAGGGAAGGAGCTCGTCCTAGTCATTCTCTTTATTTGGCACCGAATAATCGACATCACCCTGGTGGGGTAAGGGAGCCGGTACCTGCTCGTCGTTTCCCCCCTCAAAAGGTGGGCAAGAAGGAGAGCAGGCCAGTCCCAACTTCAAGAGCTCTTCAGAAACCTAAGACAAAGCCTACTCCTCAGGAGTCAGAGGGATGGTGTGCTGTATGCAAGATTGATTGTCAATCCAAAAAGAACTTGCATGTTCATGTGATTGGAAAGAAGCACAAAGCTGCAGTTGAAGGCCCTGCTGTGGACAAAACAGAGGAGGCTCCTGACATGAAATCATCTCCTTCATCAAGTCAGGCTGAGAAGAAGCGAGCTAGTGATGGTAAAGCAGAGGTTTCCAACAGTGCAAAACGTGTGAAGACTACAACAGATAGCACTGTTGATGAAAAATAAGTGGAGGCTGAGGGGGTAAAGGCTGCAGATGTGAAAACCCAGCTGGATAAGCCTGACCCTTCCATGCCTGTATGTGAAGTTTGCAACATCTTTACAACTGGCAAGAAGAACCTTGAAATTCATCTGAAAGGAAAGAAACATGCAGCCAGGGTCAAGGAACTCGCTGACAAAGCTTAGTGAAACTTCTACTTGGGCTACATAGCAGGCTGAGGGGATCGGTTGCAAAAAACTTTTTTATCGTTGACTAACATGGTGAGAAGTGGGCAAATATGATGCAGAGAACTGAGTACAATAGAGATGAACAATCATTCTCATCAATCTAAATGCACACAGACGTGATCAGGAAGGGGAAATTCTAAGAATACTTGGGAGCACCTTACTTCATTCATGCAACAATCGATCCTTGTGAACCTTTGAGGAGGATGACAACGAGCTGAAGATTTCCGTGAGATGAACAACCAAGAAGAGGAATAAAGGACCATTTCCAACAATGCATTTTTATTTATGGGCATGAAGAACAGAAGATAGCAACGAGCAAGAGGTTCAATGGAAATCATGAGCTGAGCTTTGAAGATAAGGTGTGATTTGCACATGGACTCTAGCCCACTAAAGAGATAAAAGATAATTTGTGTCCTATGTGAAACTCGGGCATGAAAATGAACAAAGAGTGTCGTTGTGCTGCTCATGGTATGAATACAGGAAATGAAGGAACTTTCAAATAACATGGAGGCTTCATGAAAGTCACATGAACAAATGGCTACATTGACAATAGATATTATTCTTTATGAAATGAAGGATTGGATTTATGCAGAGAGAGAGAATAGAGAATTGGGTCCTTCAACAACAACTGTGATGTGAGACAAGAGAGTTGGAAGGGCATGGCTGGTATTGTGAATGGATTTTGACTGATGTGTTATCTACAGTATATGAAGTCGTGTTATTTGCAGTATATGAAGTGAGGTTATTTCTCACAATAAGCATTGAACTCTGGGATTGAAACTTGAGAATTTGGTGAATGTGTGCTTATTATCCTCTTGTGGAAACACATGCCATTAAGGAGGAAGATCTTACCATGTATAGACAAAGAGAAAGCTAACCTTTGAAGGGTAGATTCAAGAGGTGCAACCATATGAGGTCCAACAGCCAGACTTTGCACAGGTCAAGGGGAAACTCCTAGTGGAAAAGGAGAGGACAAAGTGGAGCGTTTTGGGGGGGTAGAGTTGCTGAAGTGACATCGGAAACCTTCGACAGAAGAGGGGCACGAGCTCTGCTCGTGTGTCGGCTGGGATAGGCAGGAAATGAGGAACTGGAGGGTTTCCCAAAGAAGAGAGAACACATCAGAAGGAGTGGAATTGTTCTCCTTATGGACAATCGACTTTTGGAGGCATTGTTTTTGAGCTCGGGCTTTGTTTTTGGTGAACCCCTGTTGAGGAAGTCTAGGCGTCCATTGCCCTTCTCTGTGTCCACAGAAAAGGGAGTAGCTCGGAAGTGAAAGAGGGGAAGGCATCCGTCCATTTTTATGCACTCGAGGCCTCGCTCTTTGAGAAGTTCGTGCGGCAACAGAATTCTCTTTACTCGCTTCAGTGCTCGGTGTTTTTATCGGCTCCCATTGATTTGGGAAGTCCCATTGGAGATGTGCCAAAAATTCTCATGGTGAGTCTCTGTTGCTGAACAAGGGAACTCACAGAAAGATATACTTCTGTGTGCTGCTGCGAAAAAGAGAAAGGAACGGGGGTGCACACGGGTGCGTGACAGAAAGCAAGAAGGTATTCGAGAGAAGGGAGAGTCTGTGAATCCGAAGGAAGAGAGTATGAGAGTGGTATGGAGGTACATCCTTAGTTGTGACGCAGATGCGAAGGCAAGGGCTAAATACTACTGGAATGTGGAAGAAAACGAGGGATAGTAAGGTGGGGAATTCGCAGAATAGATACACCGTCACCCGAGCTGGAACGTAGCGATGGCATTTCAGTCACTCCACCTGATAGTTTTCTACTTGGTATTCGACTGCTGATCTACCAAGAGCATGGATATTCAGTAGCTTCCAGCTGTTCAAAACTCTAATGGAAGAAGACTTTGTGTGATCAAAGGGCACAGTAGGAGATTCGAGTATGAGGCTTCATCAAGCTTGTTCTTTTGTAGGAGAAACATTCAACACTAGCTTTTTGTCATTCCACATGCACAGAGGGAATCCTACTAGAATTAGGGCTTATACTTGATTGTCTATTTTCTTCTTTTGGGTTTACTAGCGACGATGGTTTACTCTTCATCAGAAGTGCACTAATAACTATCTCTAACCATCTTTCTTGAGCATAGAGGTGCTGTAGGAGTGAAAGGAGGAATGCGATACTGAAGAAAGAGGCACCATTTGTTGATGCAAAGAGTGGATTTGGTGTAGCAGGCTTGCCTAAGTGCCAGTCTCTAGGGAAAACAGGTCATGCAGACAGCGCACTTCTTTGTTCTCCTGCGGCTCGATTATTAACAAGGCCACCGATTGAGCAAGAGGGGATTCAGTTTTGGGTATCGACATTGGCTAGAGGGAACTTCAAGCCCTGAAGCAAAGAGAGCCAAGGAATGGATGGTTCTAGACAATAGGGAAGGTCAACCGAGAGTTTCGATTGGAGAAGATCGCATCTGATCATGTCTGCCTGTCAAAACTATGTGATGAACAGATACAGTTGCTGAACATACACATTGTGGGTACAGAGTGTCTTGAGATCATTACATCCCGTTGTGCATCTGCTAATGGCGATGGCACTCTTCGATGCTGGGATGCTTGGAGCCTAGCATCTGTTTTGGTTATCAAGGTATATGATTTAGAAACTCTTCCATGATGTTGGAACAACTAGAATGAGTCCTTACCATCCATCAGTTTAGTGGATAACTCAATTCGTTGTGGGATGTGCGCGACCAACTGATACCTCTAGTGGTTCTGGATGGCCACACATTGGCAGTGAGAAGGGTTAAGTTCCACCTTATCATGAGGATGTGATCAGCTCATGCTCACATGACATGACTGTTCGGGTGATGGAACATAGACATGCCACCGAATGCCTTACCTGCCACTTCCACCAATGCCCGAGACACCTTTAGCTCCTGCTGCTAAGGCATATTAAACTCTGATAGTTCTTGATCACCCAATCAACGTGGATCTCAAGATGGGACTCATGTGCATACATGGATGAGTATGAAATGTTGTAGAGAGTTGCAAAGTCCTTTTCTTTGTATGTGCTCGACGCTTCAGAAACGCACAGTGGTTGCAAGCATAGAAGGGACAAGGTTTGGGTCTTTAGAGCTGAATTCTAATTCTGTGGCTGCCACATGTTGGAGGTGTATGACTCGGTCGAGCTTAACGATCACAAGGAGGGAAGGAGATATTAGTGACTGCCAAACCATATAACAGATTTATAGGGGCTTGTTGATCAACTCCATAACTGTATTCTTGGTGTTCCCAATGTGAGGACGACCATAGGTCAAGTTAGGGAAGAAAAGTTGCAACAGCCAAGGAGATAATGGGAGGAAAACAGGGTGTTTGGTGCTAAAATTGTGATGCTTTATGACTGCACTCTTGTGAATTGGATCAATCGAACTACCTACAATCATTTTGGGTGTCACGGTACGGTGCACCGGGTGAGTCATGCTCTCTTGTTGCTGTCTTGAATATGTTTGCTTAGGTTCGGGTGCTGAGTATGAGACCTGCACGGTTGTGTGTTTTTATGCATGTGAGTAAGTGTCAACACATGTGTGCTCTTATGTATGTGAAGGAATTGTGTGTGAGGAAGCTAGGTTAGATGCATGGGTAAGTGACAGGATGAATAAAAGTGGAAGCGTATTAGAGAGGAGAAATATGTGTTGCTAGGGTGAGGTATGAAAAAAGGGGGAGGAGGAAGTGAGTTTGGCAGAGTGAGTGCGCAAGTACAAGTGTGTACAAGTAGGGGATTAGAGGTATAATCGTGACCTCCAAGCAATTCAAGTGGACCAATTCCAAGGGGTTTGAGCAAAATAGAGGCGTAAATATGCATCTTTCCCTTGGACTAATAGTGCAAACATTTTGGTGCATTTTCCGGGAATTGGCTTAGCACATCTCATAGAGAGTGCTACGAGTTCGCTTGGTGCCCCAATCGTGTGGCACAACCAAGTCGATCCGAAATCTGCTTTGATCTTCATTAAAGAAATGGCTCAACAAAGGCAAGCCTGTGGTTTTGAGAAGACCAACATGAGGCAAATGAATTCTGGACAAAATAGGAGATGGATATATTCTCGTCCGACCATGAGACATCATGTGAACCGAAGGTGGCCATTTGGCTCGATATCAAATTATGTGAGATGCTGGAGTTGCGAGCAGGTGGGGCATATAGCCAAATATTGCCCTCGCATATGCACCCCGTTGGATTTGGTCCCCACATGTGAGGACTGCAGGAAAAAGCGGTTATGTGAGCACATGTGTAGCTCAAAAGAAGTGAATGTCAGAAAGGCTGCAACAATTGGACCTGATAGGTGTGTATCTTCTCTATATGTGGAGGTTGACAAGAACGGAGTTACTTCGACGACAGAGACCGCAAGAGCAAGTGAGAGCAAGGACACTGGATCTCTGGACCGAGGCTTGGTAGAGCTTGTGAAGAGCCTGGAATGTCAAGTCAATTGGCTGCATGTGGAGCGGGATGGCGATAAGGTCAAGATGGAGAGAATAGAGGAAAATCAAGTGAAATTGGCAGAAGTCTTAGGAAATTGGGAAAAGCAAATGCGATCGGTCGAAAGTGAGAATAAAGAGTTAAAGGGGGAAAACAACTTAAAAAGACAAATCCAAACACTTCAGCATGAAAGCGGGGTTAGAAGGGGAAAGCAAATGAGAAAAGAAGTCTTGGACATTAGAACTGGTCGGGTGGCATGTGAGGAGTTCCACCTAGAGTTAGAAAGAATGAAAAGTGCCCATGCAGAGAGTGATGAGAAAGTTGGACGGGTAGAAAAAGAGAATGCAAAGTTGAGTAGCAAGCTTGGTAGGTGGATGAATCGGAAAGACGACAGGACAAGAGGAGAGGTACAGGACTGGAAAGTAGGAAAAATGGAAGGAGAGCTGAAAGCCATGTTGGATAGGTTGGATGTGTTCGGAACGAAGTTAGAAAGAACGAAGAATGAATTGTCGAAGAAGGTAGATGATCTGGATGAAGAAAATATGAGTAGGATTTGGGAGGAAAGATCGATTAGAGAGGAAGTCGAGAAGTTGATAGTTCGAGTTGAGAAGAGGGAGGATATTCCCCTTGGATCTAAAAAAGGGGTGAGAGAGGATAAAGAGATGGAGCAAATATGGAATCTGTTCCGAAGCATTGACTCTGACCTGTTCCAATATCAGAGTGACATTGAGCACAACAAACAAGGATTAAGAGACCTAGCGATGAGGCTTGAGGCACTAAGAGGTACAATGGCTAATAGTAGTTTTCAAGGTCATCTATCAGGTCAAGTGGAATCTCTGCGAGGTAGGGGTTGGAGATGAAAAAGAAATAGATAAGGCGATGGATGTTGGTAAGGATGGCTTGGGTCTGATTAGGGTTTGTTTCGTGGGATTGCGAATCAGAGACGTGAGGACGGATGGACCAAGTCTGTTGTATGCTTAGGACCAAAGTGGCATTTTTTGGGGTTTTTAGGTCGGCAAGGTAATTAGTGTGTGCGGGTTTCGAGAGGAAAAGTTGACCATGGCATTAGTGGCTGAATTTTGATTTGAGTAGCGGCAGAGAGGAGATATGTCTCATTGGGATGCCCATGGGGGGATATATGTATGTGTGTTGTGATTGGTTGGGTTGGGAAAAGATCCTTTCTTTTGTCTCCTAATTCTCGAGATGCGGGAATGAAAAAAAAAAGAAAAAATTATATGTTTGTGTATGTGTGCGTGTGGCTATGCGCTTATGTGTGTCGATAGGTGGGTGGACCCACTTTGGCCGGGTGGTCAAAGCCACGAACCGACGTCGGTTTCGCACAGGGCTAGCTGTCTGTGTGTCGCGCGCTGCGTTGGGTTGATAGATGGGTGGAATAAACTCGATCGGGTGGTCGAGTCCACAAGTCGCATCCAGCTTCAGCGTAGGCCGGCAAGTGTGAGTAAATATGTGAAAAAAAGATGAAAAAAAAAAGAAGAATTTTGAAGAAAAATGAGAAAAATTCCTCGCTCGAGGGGGGACAGAAGAGGGGTGAGAGGGCATGATGCCTGGATGGGTATGTATATGTGTTGCGGGGATATGGGAATGTGTGGACTCCTGATGAGGCATGTCGAATCGAAGCTTAAGCTCGGCTAGGATTTTGGCTATGAAGTGTTTGTGGAAGACTTTGACTTGAGAGATCCAAGCGTGCTAGTGGTTTTGTCATCTGCGAACTCTTGGGAGGTGCTCATTTTGGCTCTTAGGATGTGCAACTACTTGCGATGCCCTGAATCATGTCGACGATGAGCGATCTTGTCAGAGTGAGCTCGTGTTAGGCTTGAATGGTCTTTGCTGTGTGTCCATCAATTCAGGAGGTGTGGTGGCGACCTTGCATGGAATTTAGTTGAAAAGCTAAAAAAAAAAAAAAAAAGAGTCGATGAAAAATAAAGCGGGTAGTAGAAACCCTAGGTAGAAGGGGCATGGAAAATGGGCAAGAGGATGTGAGTGGAAATGGAAAAGAAATTAGGCAAGTGAACGTATAAACCAAAAGAGTAGCAGAAAGGAAGAGCGGATGTGGGTCTTGCACGTATGTAAGATGTCTGTAACGAGAATGCATGTGTGATGCGGGATCATGATGTGTGTGTTCCGTATATGTGTGTGATATGGATGATTGATATGGATGTTTTTCATTTTGGTAGTAGATGTGATGTTTGATGAAAAATGATCTAATATGATTGATGAAGTTTGTAGACAGGTGGACATGGTGATGAAGATGCGAGAAAATGGACAAAGTTGGTAAGTGAAGTGATTGGTTTCTGATGACTAATGGATGTTGATTGAGTGTGGTTGCAGGTACACCAGTGGAAAGAGGTAGAATAAGTATGAGGTATGTGAATATGCATTGATGTATTGTCGATGACTTGAATGGTTTGAGTGCAGGTGCTAATTGGCTCGTCGGGGACGACTTCGCGAATAAGTGGAGGGGAGTATGTTAGCTGAAAAGTTTGTAATTTTTATGCAATAACATGTTCCATCTTGGGGAGTATTTGTTTGAATATAGGTGTTTTGCAAGGAGAATTGATGGCTGGTGGTGATAAGATCCACTCAAATGTGAATACAGGGATCAAGAGCAGGTGTTTTTAAGGCTTGTTGTGCCGCGGTGAGTCATGTTTATGGGAGGAGGAGAAGATATGCTTGGAGGCAATTGCATGAATAAGATCGAAGAAGATCTCACTGCCATTGAAAATGAATGATCTTTAAAAGGAGATATTTATATGACGTTGTGAATTGCACACCAAAGGTTCATCACAGTCCCTTGCCAGCTTATGGAAACTTGTCAGAAGCAGGAATTGAAGAGAAAGGAGCCGGCCTGTTGTAGCAACGGATTTCGGTGGAGTCAGAGGGAAAAGAAACGGTTTTTTGGAAGGATGAAAGAGAAACACTGATGGTCCCAAAAAAAAAGGTCGATCCTTATCTACACGGGGCATGTCTGCCCTTATCAGCAAGGGGTGCAGGAGTGCACCTAGGAATTCCGCGGCAAGAACCTATTGTGGGACCTAGAGGTCCTCCATACATTCCATCGCTCGATTCTCTGAATGGTCGAAGAGATTTAGCAGCCGTTCGGGCATTTGCTGCTCCACGAGAATCATATCCCTCTAGGGAGGGAGCTCGTCCTAGTCATTCTCTTTATTCGGCACCGAATAATTGACATCACCCTGGTGGGGTAAGGGAGCCGGTACCTGCTCGTCGTTTCCCCCCTCAAAAGGTGGGCAGGAAGAAGAGCAGGCCAGTCACAACTTCAAGAGCTCTTCAGAAACCTAAGACAAAGCCTACTCCTCAGGAGTCAGAGGGATGGTGTGTTGTATGCAAGATTGATTGTCAATCCAAAGAAACTTGCATGTTCATGTGATTGGAAAGAAGCACAAAGCTGCAGAGAGGTTCAATGGAAATCATGAGCTGAGCTTTGAAGATAAGGTGTGATTTGCACATGGACTCTAGCCCACTAAAGAGATGAAAGATAATTTGTGTCCTATGTGAAACTCGGGCATGAAAATGAACAAAGAGTGTCGTTGTGCTGCTCATGGTATGAATACAGGAAATGAAGGAACTTTCAAATAACATGGAGGCTTCATGAAAGTCACATGAACAGTTGGCTCATTGACAATAGATATTATTCTTTATGAAATGAAGGATTGGATTTATGCAGAGAGAGAGAATAGAGAATTGGGTCCTTCAACAACAACTGTGATGTGAGACAAGAGATTTGGAAGGGCATGCTTGGTATTGTGAATGGATTTTGACTGATGTGTTATCTGTAGTATATGAAGTCGTGTTATCTGCAGTATATGAAGTCAGGTTATTTCTCACAGTAAGCGTTGAACTCGGGGATTGAAACTTGAGAATTTGGTGAATGTGTGCTTATTATCCTCTTGTGGAAACACATGCCATTAAGGAGGAAGATCTTACCATGTATAGACAAAGAGAAAGGTAACCTTTGAAGGGTAGATTCAAGAGGTGCAACCATATGAGCTCCAACAGCCAGACTTTGCACAGGTCAAGGGGAAACTCCTGGTGGAAAAGGAGAGGACAAAGTGGAGCGTTTTAGGGGGGTAGAGTTGCTGAAGTGACATCAGAAACCTTCGACAGAAGAGGGGCACAAGCTCTTCTCGTGTGTCGGCTGGGATAGGCAGGAAATGAGGAACTGGAGGCTTTCCCGAAGAAGAGAGAACACATCAGAAGGAGTGGAATTGTTCTCCTTATGGACAATCGACTTTTGGAGGCATTGTTTTTGAGCTCGGGCTTTGTTTTTGGTGAACCCCCATTGAGGAAGTCTGGGCGTCCATTGCCCTTCTCTATGTCCACAGAAAAGGGAGTAGCTCGGAAGTGAAAGAGGGGAAGGCATCCGTCCATTATTATGCACTCGAGGCCTGGCTCTTTGAGAAGTTCGTGCGGCAGCAGAATTCTCTTTACTCGCTTCAGTGCTCGGTGTTTTTATTAGCTCCCATTGAATCGGGAAGTCCCATTGGAGATGTGCCGAAAATTCTCATGGTGAGTCTCTGTTGCTGAACAAGGGAACTCACAGAAAGATATACTTCTGTGTGCTGCTGCAAAAAAGAAAAAGGAACGGGGGTGCACACGGGTGCGTGGCAGAAAGCAAGAAGGTATTTGAGAGAAGGGAGCGTCTGTGAAACTGAAGGAAGAGAGTATGAGAGAGCTATGGAGATACATCTTTAGTTGTGACACACATGGGAAGGCAAGGGCTAAATACTACTGGAATGTGGAAGAAAACGAGGGATATTAAGGTGGGGAATTGGCAGAATAGATACACCGTCACCCGGGCTGGAACGTAGCGATGGCATTTCAGTCACTCCACCTGATAGTTTTCTACTTGGTATTCGACTGCTGATCTGCCGAGAGCATGGATATTCAGTAGCTTCCAGCTGTTCAAAACTCTAATGGAAGAAGACTTTGTGTGATCAAAGGACACAGGAGGAGATTCGAGTCTGAGGCTTCATCAAGCTTGTTCTTTTGCAGGAGAAACATTCACAACTAGCTTTTTGTCATTCCACATGCACAGAGGGAATCCTACTGGAATTAGGGCTTATACTTGATTGTCTATTTTCTTCTTTTGGGTTTACTAGCGACGATGGTTTACTCTTCATCGAAAGTGCACTAATAACTATCTCTAACCATCTTTCTTGAGCATAGAGGTGCTGCAGGAGTGAAAGGAGAAATATGATACTGAAGAAAGAGGCACCATTTGTTGATGCGAAGAGTGGATTTGGTGTAGCAGGCTTGCCTAAGTGCCACTCTCTAGGGAAAACAGGTCATGCAGACAGCACACTTCTTTGTTCTCCTGCTGCTCGATTATTAACAAGGCCACCGATTGAGCAAGAGGGGATTCAATTTTGGGTATCGACATTGGCTAGAGGGAACTTCAAGCCCTGAAGCAAAGAGAGCCAAGGAATGGATGGTGTTAGACAATAGGGAAGGTCAACCAAGAGGTTGGATTGGAGAAGATCGCATCTGATCATGTCTGCCTGTCGAAACTATGTGATGAACAAATACAGTTGCTGAACATACACATTGTGGGTACAGAGTGTCTTGAGATCATTACATCCCGTTGTGCATCTGTTAATGGCAATGGCACTCTTCGATGTTGGGATGCTTGGAGCCTAGCATCTTTTTTGGTTATCAAGGTATATGATTCAGAAACTCTTCCATGATGTTGGAACAACTAGAATGAGTCCTTACCATCCATCAGTTTAGTGGATAACTCGATTCATTGTGGGATGTGCGCGACCAACTGATACCTCTAGTGGTTCTGGATGGCCACACATTGGCAGTGAGAAGGGTTAAGTTCCACCTTATCATGAGGATGTGGTCAGCTCATGCTCACATGACATGACTGTTCGGGTGATGGAACATAGACATGCCACCGAATGCCTTACCTGCCACTTCCACCAATGCCCGAGACACCTTCGGCTCCTGCTGCTAAGGCATATTAAACTCTCATAGTTCTTGATCACCCAATCAACGTGGATCTCAAGATGGGACTCATGTGCATACATGGATGAGTATGAAATGCTGTAGAGAGTTGCAAAGTCCTTTTCTTTGTATGTGCTCGACGCTTCAGAAACCCACAATGGTTGCAAGCATAGAAGGGACAAGGTTTGGGTCTTTAGAGCTGAATTCTAATTCTGTGGCTGCCACATTTTGGAGGCGTATGGCTCGGTCGAGCTTAACGATCACAAGGAGGGAAGGAGATATTAGTGATTGCCAAACCATATAACAGATTTATAGGGGCTTGTTGATCAACTCCATAACTGTATTCTTGGTGTTCGCAATGTGAGGACGACCATAGGTCAAGTTAGGGAAGAAAAGTTGCAACAGCCAAGGAGATAATGGGAGGAAAACAGGGTGTTTGATGCTAAACCTTTGATGCTTTATGATTGCACTCTTGTAAATTGGATCAATCGAACTACCTACAATCATTTTGGGTGTCACGGTACGGTGCACCGGGTGAGTCATGCTCTCTTGTTGCTGTCTTGAATATGTTTGCTTAGGTTCGGGTGCTGAGTATGAGACCTGCACGGTTGTGTGTTTTTATGCATGTGAGTAAGTGTCAATTCATGTGTGCTCTTATGTATGTGAACGAATTGTGTGTGAGGAAGCTAGGATAGATGCATGGGTAAGTGACAGGATGAATAAAAGTGGAAGCGTATTAGAGAGGAGAAATATGTGTTGCTAGGGTGAGGTATGAAAAAAGGGGGAGGAGGAAGTGAGTTTGGGAGAGTGAGTGCGCAAGTACAAGTGTGTACAAGTAGGGGATTGGAGGTATAATCGTGACCTCCAAGCAATTCAAGTGGACCAATTCCAAGGGTTTTGAGTAAAATAGAGGCGTAAATATGCATCTTTCCCTTGGACTAATAGTGCAAACAACAATACATAAAGATCACATAGAAGGATCCAGATGAGCAGGCTTACTTCAAAGATAATACATTCAATTACACTCAAGAGGAATTTGAGGCTGCACAACCTGTATGGAGAAGAAAATTTTTGGAGAAAAATCCTACTTTGCAGGTGCATTGGAAAGCAGCACCGTATTTATTACAGGTAAATCTTTCATTTCTCTCAACACCACGTCGCAGAGAAGCAAGAGAATTTTTGGATATGCAAAAGAATGGTGTGATCAATAAACAGTGGCTGAATTATCCGCTACTTCCAAGTCCACCTCATAATTATTTATCGATGGAGGATTACATGGTAAAAACCATTGAATTTTGGCTGCATTGTTATGCAACAATTCCCGATTTAACTATCAAGATGACGAATAAAATCCTCAGCATGCTACTTACAATTTTGAAAGTGCTCAAACACGTGGCTTATATGTTTCTAGAGTTCATCGGTATTAATCAAGGCATGGATATCCTCATTTTTTATCTGTCTGTTATGCCTAGCCGACCCACAATAATGGCGTATTATTAATAATGGCGTATTATTCTAAGCTAATGTTCTTACCAAGTACATATATGCAAACCTTCGAGGAATCCTTTTTCACAGGATTTTTTTGAAATTGATTCAGAAATTTTCTTAAAATGTCATTGAACTTGAATGTCAGATTAGTGGCATATGAATTAAGCTTCTTCGCCGATCACAGACAGCCACCACATGACGGTGTGAAGGCAGAACAATGGAAGCAAATCATGATACGTGAAGCTAATCTGCTTAATGAGACAGAGCAAAAAGTTTACAGAACATACTCCCGTCGACTTCCAAAGCCTGTCGGGGACGACAGAGTTCAGGAGGGGGGCAGTGTCGAAGGAGAATCTAGCGAGAAGAAAAGAAGAAGAAAACCAAGACAGAAGCTTCACTGAAAGGATTATATCTGAAGACATATCTCTGCAAGAAGCCCCACAAGGGCATGCAACACCCATCTCTGCACAGAGCCCGGCAGGGGCACACATGAAGGAAAAGCACGTAGGAGGGAAGGACGGACCAGGGCCAGGAAGTATCCATGAAGAAGTGCAAGAAGATACTTGGCAGGTAATAATCCTCCCAGTGATAGCGTGCGAGGGTAGAAAATAAACAGGCTCAAAGCAATACAACAGGTAAGATGTGTGAAGATAAAGACAAATCAGAAGACCAAAAGCTAGAAAGAGGGAGAGGCTGAAAAGTTGAAGAGGGTAACTAAGAATATCACATTCTTAGCCACTAACGGCGTGTGTGGTAGACCGACTTAACACAGCCAACCTGACATATGAAAGAGCCTTAGACAAGCGGCAGATATAAAAGTTAAGCCTGTCAAGGGACGACAGAGACAAAGAGGGGGAGAGTGTTGCAGAGCTAAGAAGAGCAAAAGGAAGAGAAAAAGACGGGCCCCAAAATTTTTCCGATTTCGGACACTTTATTTTTGTATCATAACCATTTTGTAACATATTTTCCGATGTAAATGCACTAGAGGAGTCCTCTAGATGCATACCCTTGGAGATTAGTAGCTTACCCATGTAAATTAGTAGGAAATTAACCTGTTAGTAAATAAAGTGCCGGTCTATTGTGTGAAAGGACCATTTTTAGGGCACATGTATATAAGTCAATTTGTGAATCTTTGTAAAGACTTTTTGCCATTGTGAGAATCAAGAGCACAGAATTTCGAATTTGTGTCTTCTCCTCTCTGTATCTTCTTCTTTGTGAGCTTGTGTGCATGTGTGATGCTTGAAAAGAGTGTTTAGAAGTGTTATCTATCCATGAAAGTGCTTGTTTGCTATTGTTAAGGTGTGTGTGAAGTGTAGGAAGTGCTGAAGTGTAGGAAGATCATTCCCGCGACTCAGTATTTTGCTCATAACTTGAAGCAAAAGTGTCAAAATTGAGTGAAAATACCACCATTGGATGCGTCTTCTTGAGAGCTTCGAAATGAACCTGCTAGTCACTATATTTGGAGTTCGGAGCTGAGAGAAAAGCTCGATTTACTGTTGGCTACTGCTCTAAGTATCGTGACATCTCAACAGACCCATGAACCTTGTTTGGAATAGATTTAGAATTATTTACACTCTTTGGGAAGCTCATTTGCATTGATCATCATTTGAATGCATGTCTTCATACACTCGGCTAGGTTTTGATACTCCTCGGATTGATAAATAAAGTGTGAATCCCCACTATATGCACTTGAGGGGGATCAAGGTATAGTCTCTTTCTCCACAAGTCCCTAAGTTGGTACTTAGGTACACAACCATTCACATAAGTGAAACCTACACAAAAACAATGGAAGCCTATGCCTAGCCTATGTGATTAAGAGACTAGACTATGTCCACCACCCTCTTCTCATTGGTCCATCAATAATCAGCCCTCAATCTAAAAGGACCAAGGTGGGTCCATTTTTTCCCCTAATGTACAATTCATTCATCAATCTCAAGAAAGCCCCTTTTTTCATGCCAATTGACAACCTTCTCGTTCCTCTCAATCCAGCAAGAGATTATTGCTGCCTCCAAGTGGGCCTTTTCCACCCACTCCTCTCTAGCCAGGTTTTGGAGGATATCGGTCATGAAGAAACAACACATCGTGGTCAGGACTAATAAGAATCTTGAAAAAATTTGTCATGCTAGAAGGGAAAATCTTTTTCTAAGGCTTAGGTTTCTTTAGAAAGAAGCCAATGAAGGCCACTCTCACTACGAGACAGGGCTTTGGAAAATTAGAAGCATTTTGAGATATGAAGAGGAAATTCAAAGAAAGAATTTCTTGATGTAATTTAAAGATTGGTGGGATAGAAAGGCAGACAAACCTACAAAAGAGATGTGTGGGCTCCTCAAGAAGAAGCCCATGCAAATACATCTTGGAACTCTGTTAGCAACTGTAGTAGACTATTTTGAAAAGTTTCTGGTAATCCTGCCTTAAGGAAGAAATCCCTTTAATGATGGATATTGATGGGGTTGAGTGCAAGAAAGGTGAAGAAAATATTATGTTGATTGGCAAGCACTTCACCCTAGCTTTAGGGGGTTTTCATGCCTCTTTCTCCTCATAGGTGTGATAGCATGGCACCATCTCTAGAGTCGAAACCAAAAAAATTCCAAAAAGTATGAATCCTCTTCTCGAAGCTCCCATCTCAGATACTTAGATTCTTGAAGCTATTGATTCAATTCATAATGGCAAAAGCCTAGGGTTGGATGGCCTCACCAATGAGTTTTCTAGACCTTCAAGCAAGTAGTGACTATTCGGTTAAATCTTTTGTGGCAACAGGCTATGTCTTTGGATGCACAATCGGACTCTCATTTTGAATGGGCTATGTCCAAAAATTTATAAACATGATCTCAAGATTGCTGGTAAATGCCTCACCTCAGATAAAGATCAATGGATAGCTTTCTCAAGCTGTTCAATTAAAATGTTCTATCATACAAGGATGCCCCTTGGTTGCTCTTCTCTTGGCAATCATTGTCGATGGTCTCAGCTACCTAGTTAGACATCAGGCATGCTTAGGTCCTATGCAAGGCCTCTTTCTTCCCCTCAATCAAGACTAGATGGTCATGATACTATTTGCGGATGACATGAATGCTTTCTTGCATAACGATCTGATCAGCATTGATACCTTTTGTTGTGGCCTAATTCATTTTGTGAGCCATTTGGCTCCAAAATAAACCTCTCTGAAACCACTTTCAAGGTTAATATTGGGCATCCACCTCAAATTTTGGTTGATCATGTCTGTAAGTTGATCCCAAGGGAAAAATCTTTCGTGCGTTAGGTATTTTGATAGGATTTGACATTTCAATGGGTCAGTATTGGGACTGGGCTCTTTCTTAGCTTGATAACAAGTTGGCATACTGGAAAGTTATGCAAATTAACCTCGTAGGGTGAGATATGGTGGTTAACATGTACTTTCTTTCTTTGATTATTTACTTTCTCTCTTGTTGGAGAACAAAGAAATAAGAGATTATCAAATTGGAAAGAATCTACAAAAAACATTCTCTAGATGGGTGACACTAACAGAAGGGGTGTCCCGAAAATTAAATGGGCTACTTGCATAAACCAAAAAGATCAAGGTGGTTTGGATATTCTAGACATTGAAGGAATGTCCAATAGGTTGGCCACAAAATGGTTAACTAAAGCATGGAGCAACAAAGAATCCTATTGGGCCAAGTTGATTTTTAGAAACAAAAATGAACTTAGGCTTGTGGGCCTTCTTCGCACTATCATGTTCTCCCCCTACCGAGTGAATCCCAAAGGCCTGAGCTTAGCTTGCTTTGCGTGGAAGAGTTAGAACAAGGTGAAACAATATGTCAAGATCAATGAAGATTGGAAATGGGTGGCTAGTATTAGACAAAATGATTCAATCTAGTTCCCTACAAAGGGCATGAGAGGTGTTGTCTTGGAACCTCCAAAAAGCTAGGAAGCTTTGGAACAAAGGATTCCATTTTTGGAAGCACCTCTAGAATCAAGCACATGCTAATGGATTAGATTTGAGGACATTCACTTGACTAGGAAAGTGGACTATGAAGAATGGTGCCTATTGCAAAGCGGATTTAATGCTTGGGAGTGCTCAAGGATTCACCTCCTTATTGGACATGACTCCACTCACCTTGAGGGTCTAAGGTGGCGCAATGGCAATGGTCTTAATAAAAATCCAAGATTCAAGATGTCATAATTAATAGGAGATTTTGTCTGAATTGGTCGATTTTTAGGTGGATTCTAAGTTCCAATCCCTTTGGCATCCCCTCATCAAGATAAAAAAAATTACTTCTTATGTGGGAACTCCTCCACCAGGGAATTTGGACCAATATAAAATCTAACAATATTTGTGGAGCCCCTCTTTGTTGTAAATGATGCCTTCATGGAAATTAGGACTTGGAACATGAAGGGACTTTGTGAAGCCATACAGAAGGTATTTTCCCACAACTAAATTGCCTCAATTCCTATTTTTGGGAAACATTTTCTCACCATAGGCTCATGAACATATGCCAAAAACCTTGTTTCACCGATGTACTTCCCTTTCTCTTCTTCACTCTCACTTCCTTACAAGAGTCTTGCTAACTCTCACAAATCTCTTACACACAAGCCATTCCCAAATCACCTTGATTCTCAGCTCACAACCTCATTATCCCCTTGACTCATAATTTACTAACTTTCCCTCACGAACTTTCTCAGCTCACTTTTAATTTCATCTCCACTACCTACCCAAGCCCACACACTCAAACACTCCCACACATGTATAACCCACAGCCAAAACAAGCTCAAACACTCACACATTCACCAGCACATGCTCACACACTTACACACTTTTAAGTGTTCATATGCACACACATGCTCAAACACACATATATATTCAGTAGCACTCTCCTCTACACCCCCCTTCCCCTTCTTTCTCGTAAAACTTCTCTCTCTCTCTCTCTCTCGCTCTCTCTCGCTCTCTCTCTCTCTCTCTCTCCCACAACCCAAGTATTCCTCTATTCACTCTCACTTACAATCCACTCTCCCTCTTACTCTCAATCTTCCACCACACACACACACTCACTTTTTTTGCTACTCTCTTTCACCCTTGCTCTCTCTTTCCCTTTTTGTACACACACATACACACTCTCTTACCCTTCCTCTCACTCGAAATTGGCAATCCTTTATAAAATAACTTCTTTCGGACCATTCATGCAAGAACACATTCTATATTGAAGGATGAACAGCAATGCCATAAAGAGGATAAACTTTTATATAATACAAGTACTTTAGAACAAGACTCAATCATGTCGACACCCCATGGATGCATAAAATTATGTTTGCAATAACTTATGCACACTATTATACTTATGCATCCTAACTAAAGTCTTTATGGTTCAACAATGAGCTTTCAAATTAGCATTCTAAAAAAAATTTTCTCGCATCAGACATTTATCACATCTTTGTGTAGTAGTCACTCAAAAATGAAAATTCTTCCTCTCTTCTTCTTCGTCCTCAAAAATAGTAGGAGACTCCTGAAGCGCATGCACTATGAATTCATACCTTCCTTGAGAGTGAAGCTCCACTGCTCACATCCTCCCCTATGCGCACAAGCATCCCCTTCTTTAGCCACCACCACCACCAGCAAACCAAAGCATTTCTCCATTCCTCCTTTTGACCTGCACAGAAGCACACTAAAAACACAAAAAAAGGCACGAGAAGAATGCCTCCTTTTGTTTTTCCTTCACACTAAACAGCTTAATCATACTATCCAAAATTGGCTCTGCAAAAAGAACGCAAGGGGAGGAAAATATCCAAGAGGACTCAACCAATCAAGGTTCACCTTATCCCGAGTCTCTTATGACTTCTTCATACATAAATTTCCCTTCAAGCCATAGCAATAGTTCCTTTGGAATTCCCCAGAAGGTCAAAGTTCTCTTATGTGGCTAAAAATTATGAGAGGTCATGCACGACTTCTGTTGTGTAGAAAAAGAATTGAATCCATACTATAGAGCAACTCCGTGTAACAACTGTGGTGACACCATTACAAGAACCTCTAGAGTGAACATAAACAAGATGGTTTGAAGATCAAAATGACAAGCATTGTAATGGATGACTGCACCCAACCTTCAGCCTAACCTTTTGTGTTGTACTTGCTCTACTACTCCACAAAAGGGGTCTCTAATGAGCCTAGAATAAAATAACTACCTGTAGCTCCGCCACAAAAGTGATCTGTTTTCTTTCCTTATGTTCTTCTGCAGCACAAAGACAACAACATGATGGCCTTTTCTACTCTTCCTCTACGAACTCCAATTGCAATGAAGAATGAGTCCTATAGAAACCATCTCATGCACCACTTGGAATCCTCTTCCTTATGTCTCCCCCTTGATCCTTTTATCCATCCTTAGTCTTCCTTGGAAATCATCTCGACCACTATTGCCACTAAGTTTTTATCAATCCTTATTGTCATAATCATCATATGTACTAATGGTACTGTTTTGATCAAAACTATCTATTGCACAAGCACCATTTTCATTCCCAAAGTCAAGCTAACTGTTAACAACCATTTGCCAAATGGTTTCTCTGACGAATTCAAAACTTTCTTTGTCTTATGAGATGTCTAGTCATGAGAACAGCTTCCCTGATCTGCATGTTCTTCTTCTAAGAGCCTCCCCCATCCAGCTCTATTTTGAACTCGTCCTCCATTCCCGGACAACACAAGGGACAAGCTGCAAATTATCCAAGCCAAGAAAAAACTCGCTATCTGTTCCTCTCTAACACGGACTCTAGCCCCCCCTTCTTCCTCTAGCCTCCCGCACTCTCTTACTTCTCCCTTGATACCTGCACATGGAAGGAGAGGAAAAAACAGAAGACCTACTACTATAGTCGAGGAGCAGAAAAGGATCCCTTCTAAGCCTCTACCCTCTCATCGACACTTGTTCCCCCCCCCCAAAACACACAAAAGAAAACCCCTAGGCGCTGTTGCTGTCCTCGACCTAGCACACCCTATGATTTCCAAACAGATTAAGCAAAAAACCCCCCTTCTCTGACGAGAGAAAAAACAAAAGCCTCCTCCCATGTTGATCTCCTGCCTCCGAATCCCTTGGATTCGGTCAATTTTTCCACCAATTCCTCTTCACTCCCATTGGCTGCCTCTCTAGGCTTAGATAAAAACCCCCAAGAATCGCCTGCTCAAAAAAGAGACCCTAAAGCTGGGAGAGATCCCCCCCCCCCTTTGCTCTTTGTTCTACCCTCCTCACTATCACCATAGCCATCAAAGAAGATGCCTTTCGACCTTTTAGCTCCCCTAAGGGTTCGGGATAACTGGATGTATAAATGCCACATGCAATCGGAGTACCCTTTTTTGAGTTCAATATCTCCTTGCACTAATTTGAGGTTGATAGCAACAAGGGGAGAGCATGGTGGTGCCCAAATGGAAGAAGATTTGTAGGATTTTCTTCTCTAAGTTATTGTGTGAGCAACATTTCCCATGAAAAATACTCGGTAGTGATTGAGATTAAGGCATAATGCATTCCCCCCCTACTATCTCTGCATGTACTACCTTCAATTCAATTAATGGCCCAATGCTTCCACATTCCTTCAAGCAACAACCACTACAACCATGTTCATACAAATGAAGCTCTGTTGCAATTTTTTTGTAGATTAAACAGAGCATCTTCACCATATCCATGTTATGTCAACAAGAGTGTTCCCAATTAGGGATTCTACTTCAAGTCCTCTACAAAAAAGTAAGGGTATGTATCTCTTGGTCCTTTCATGTAGGTTGTAAGCTACCACATACTTTCAAGCTTAAGACTAATGTGACAACAACTAGGGAGAGATTTTTCAATCTCAATTTTTCAAAGCATTCAAGTGCTTTTTCCCTTTCTCCATATTCACAATAGCCTACCATGAGACTAGTCCACAAAACCACATTTCCAAATTTAAGGTCATCAAACATTGATTCTGCCCTTGCAAGTGCACCACACTTGATATACAAACAATGCATTACCAAAAATGTTGCATCCTTCAAGCATCTTATTCCTGACCATCTCATCATGGATTTCAGTACCTCTATCAACTGCACTCACCCTACCCCAAAATTTTATCGAATACACATACAGATTACCATATCTGGTGAGGATTCCTTAGCTTGCACCTGATCAAAGCATTTAAAAGCCTCATCACAAAAACCTTGTTGAGCATACCCAGAGATCAATGTAGTCCGTGCTACTATGTTCCTAGCTGGCATCTTATCAAAAGCATCCTCTGTTTCTATAAAAACACACACACCTTGCAAACATATCAACAATAGCTTTCCCAACAAATACATTAGTTTAAAATACTTCCATTACAATTATTTCATGTACCTCCTTGCCTCTTTTGAGTGCACCCATCTGCACATCTACTTGGAGTCTCACTTGATTGTAGTCTAACTCCACCGACAGCCATCTTCGCATGCAAAATACCTACAATCATCCATCTATCATACACCATGGAGACATGTTAGTGTGAAAAAATTAGCAATAAATACGGTTAACATACTCCCCCCTTCTGCTTGTGAAGTCGTCCTCGATGAGCCTCTCAACCACCTCGGCCACCTTGCATTTCACCTGCCACTACTCATACCCACTTACACAACACTCTTTCCCACCTGAGGTTTTCCTGCCATAAAATCCCAACAAAACCATGTCATCTATACATTTTCCACAATCCAATTCATGATCGTATTGAACAAAAAAAAAACCCCAAAACATGAATGATGCAAACATAAGTCTAACTTGTCACTTTCCCAAGATTGTCTTGCAACAAAATCTCAAACAGATCAAATCATGTTGTTCCTACGCTTCCTTCCATTCAAACCACCAATGAGCTAAAAAACAATGGCCCATAAAAGGAAATACATCACGTGATCATGTGTCAATCCTCAAGGACCACCTATAAACCTATAGACAACTAACACACATAACGTTACTCATAAAAAATGCATGCATACCAAAAATACCTTGATGAAGTCCTCCGTTGTCATCGTGCTCTTCTTACCTGCAAACTCATCAAAAAGGTGAATCCAAAAAAATAATACAAAAAGGAAATCAACAAAATCATGTATACACGTGCATTTGTTCCCAATAATCCCCTCTATACTCGTGGTGTGCATAAGAGCAAAAATGAGGCTGTCTAAAACGTAGCCTCACTCACATCCCAAAAACTTCATCACCCACCATGGGACGAGACACAAGTAAAGAAGTTTTGAGGAGCATGCACACCATTGTCAACCTTTAGAATGGACCTATTAGTAACATAGGGAGAGCCAAATTCCATAAGTTACATACATTTAACCTGCCAGGCACATATAATAGCTATGTCATCGTTAGCATGGGACTCGAGCTGGTCGATCTATTTGCACCTGACATTTCAGTCTCAGAGATACATACATACAAAAACACCCCCATCTAGGCGATCAATGCCCTCCTCTTTGTCTCTCCCCCTCATGAGTGGGAACTTTTCTTGTTTTCTTTTCTTTTTTTTCTTTTTTTTCTTTTTTTTCTTTTTTTTCTTTTTTTCTTTTTTTTCTTTTTTTTCTTTTTTTTCTTTTTTTTTCCTTTTTTTCTTTTTTTTCTTTTTTTTTCTTTTTTTCCTTTTTTTCTTTTTTTCTTTTTTTCTTTTTTTTCTTTTTTTTCTTTTTTTTCTTTTTTTTATTTTTTTTATTTTTTTTATTTTTTTTCTTTTTTTTCTTTTTTTTCTTTTTTTTCTTTTTTTTCTTTTTTTTCTTTTTTTTCTTTTTTTTCTTTTTTTTCTTTTTTTTCTTTTTTTCTTTTTTTTTTTCTCTTTTTTTTTTCTCTTTTTTTTTCTTTTTTTTTCTTTTTTCTTTTTTTTCTTTTTTTTCCTTTTTTTCTTTTTTTTCTTTTTTTTCTTTTTTTTCTTTTTTTTCTTTTTTTTCTTTTTTTTTCTTTTTTTTTCTTTTTTTTCTTTTTTTTTCTTTTTTTTCTTTTTTTTCTTTTTTTTTCTTTTTTTCTTTTTTTTCTTTTTTTTCTTTTTTTTCTTTTTTTTCTTTTTTTTCTTTTTTTTCTTTTTTTTCTTTTTTTTCTTTTTTTTCTTTTTTTTTCTTTTTTTTTTCTTTTTTTTTCTTTTTTTTTCTTTCTTTTTTTTCTTTTTTTTCTTTTTTTTCTTTTTTTTTCTTTCTTTTTTTTCTTTTTTTTCTTTTTTTTCTTTTTTTTTTCTTTTTCTTCACGAGTTGACCTATGTTGCAATTGGATGTGACTCGTGGCCTCGACCACTCGATTGAGTTTGTTCCACCCATCTACCAACACAACATAGTGTGCAACAACATATATACATCATGCACACACAAATATACATGCTAGCCTGTTGGTACATGACAATCAACAATTGGTTATTATATAAAGCCTAGAAGTGAAGAAATGAAGAAAAGATTGAAGTCCAACTTCATGGAGTAAAGAGAAGATTCAGATAGTAAAATTATTTGAAACATATGTACATTAGCTTTGTAAATACTTCAATACACTTGAAGTAATGATGAATCAATACTCATATGTATATATAGATACGTGTAGATGGTCGTAAAAAGAGAGAGAGATGAAGCATAGATGAATAGATGATGTGTATTGGATGTATCATCCATCAGATATATGAAGAGTTGAATAGAAAGAATGTTCAAAAAATTGCACATTGATCTTTCCTCTAGTTCTCCTTCTATGTTTGATTTTATCAGAAATCCTTTTGTACACATCTAAGTCCATAGTTAATCTATCTATGATTAAATTTTGAGAGTCCAATTGCAAACATGCTGAGAGAATTTTGTGTAGGAACATCTATGTGTGAGAAAGTGCTGAGTGTCTTCTGAAACAGGCACAGATTCGATGGTCAAAGAGATGATCAGTTCTCAGTGCACAGTGTAAAGTTTTACACAAATGAGGAGTCAAAATTTAAGTTGGAAGTTAAGCCATCTATGGCTAAAAGCATTTTCTTAAAAAGGTTTTAGATTGGGAGAACTATGTGTTAGAAGTTGCAGTTGTCAAAATCGACTCTAAAGGAAGGCAGTTTCAGACATAGGTAGATTGTTTGAAGCATTTCTCATAATCTACTAAAGCTTTTGAAGTGTTTTAACTTAGAGGAGGTGCGCAAACTCTAGGCAACACATCCTACAAAGTTTCATAAAAAACTCTACACAAATGATTAATCAATGAGTGATTAATGTGCAATAGACTTTTCTGTGAAATGACTTTCTTCACAGTTAGCTAATTTCTTAATAGTTTGGTGATTTTCTTCCAAAATTGGTTGGAGTTTAAATTTATTCTTGATATAGAGGTGGTCTAACATCAAGGATAGCTTGTTCTTTTGGATATTAACACTCTCCATCAGTGGTATCAGAGCAAGAAGTATCAAAATTGAGGAAAGGAAGACCCCGATTGCTGCAGATATACAAATTTCACATCTTGAAGGTTCAAAAGGATAAAGTGTGGAAGAAAGACTGAAGGAAGACACATAAAGGTTATCAAAAGGATCAGGATAAGCAACATTTGAAGCTAAGGTACATTCATTCCTTATAAGGATTAAAGATTTGATAGTACAGGTGAAGAAAGGATGGGAGATAGTCTCCAAATTGAGAAGTTGGATAGAGAGAACTATCTAGCTTGGTCTATGAGAATGGAAGCTCATCTTATGAGCAAAGATCTGATGGGATACATCACAGGAGAGGAAGAAAAGCCAGAGTTCAAAGATCCTAGTGTTCCAACTAGGGAGGAGCTTGCAGATATAAAGGTTTGGATGAAGAAGGATGCTCAAGCAAGGAGCATAATCTACATGGCAGTGAATGATTATTTGCTTCCTCATATCAGAGGACTTGAAAGTGCAAGTGACATTTGGAATGCGTTGGAAGAGCATTTCCAGAATACAACCAAATCAAGGAAAGCTTCATTATGGGCAAAGTTTACTACCTTCAAGAAGAAGGCTTCACAATCAATATCTGATTATGTGACAAACATGAAAGACATTGCTGATTCTTTAGGTGCAGTTGATGAAGATATTGAAGAAGATAAGTTGGTAAGACAAATTCTCACAGGACTAAGAGGAGATGAGAAGTGGAAGCCTTTTATTTTGTCTACACAACTTTCATTAGATCATTTCACTCCTGATTTGAATCAATTGTTAGGACATATGCTAACTTTTGTGAATGATATCAAAGGAGATGTTGATAAGAGTGCATGTCATGCAATGTATTCTAAAGACAAGAAGAAAGCTAGCAAAGGAAAGCAACAATCAGGTCAAGAGCTCATATCTGACTTGTCCAAGAATTGATGAAGTTCTTGCAAAGCTCCGACTTGCTCTATGCCTATGTCAATCATCGAACGACTGACAAGTTCAAGTACAAATGCTCCAATAACAACTGCAATATCTAGTCTCGAGCATAACAACTCATACATCAGACTCCCAAATGCTGACGAAACATGTGCTATCCTGGCTAACCTGAGTATGTCAGCCATGCCTATATCCATGGCATCCAAAGCACCATCTTCAAGACTAATATGTCCTGACATATCTGTGTCAACATCCAGCATGAGAAAATCCAAGAATGACTGCATAACTACTGACTGCTCAGCATCCAAATCAGCCATCCTATCAACCAACGATGTGTCTAGCTATGCACCCTGAGAGCTAGTATGCTCTGGCATACACTGTGTATCATAAGAGCTATCCTGCTCTACCACAACAAGTGTACCATCATGCTCCATATGAGCTAACTGCACAACATGAACACCAAGGTCAAAGTGATGATCACACTCTAACCGAGTATCATCATAATGCTCTATGTGAGCATCCACATCATGCTCTAAAGCATCCAAAACATGCTCTATATATGCATCCATGTGAGCATCTGAATCCTACCATACATGTGCATCATGAATATCCATAGACCTATCTACAGGTAGACAAAATGAGACATGACGAGTCTCACATCGCACATAAGGTTGAACTCCCTCTGAGAGGAGACTGTCTCTCACATGAAGTACATGCAGTGGATACCTGTGCCCAATCCTAGCACCTCTAACAAGCATAAGATATCCCAACTATAACTGAAAATGATGCTCACCAAGGAATGCATAACATCTGCTCTCCTATAACTGGCTAAATAAAATCGAGCTCTTAGGGAATGAAGGCACATAACGTACATGTCTGAGTATAAGTGATGCTCCACTAGGTTGCATAAGGTATACATCTCCTTCACCCTCAATATCATATGTCGTACCATCAGGCAAGTGCACACATCCACAACTCTCACCTGAGAATCGACAAAACCACTCACGATGTGGAGTAACGTGAAAACTGACTAATGCATCGAGCAACCAATCCATATGTGTGCTATCCAATGAAGAAGAGGAATCCTGAGACGAACCATAGGAGAAAGTGATATCACCATCACTAGCATAATCAACTGCCATAGACTCTCTTGAAATCACTACCTGACCTACATCACATGCATATCTTTTAATTGTCAGCGCATCCGTCTAAAGCGACATCGTCGAATATGGTGGTCATGTCCACAATGCCAACATCGAAGTTGATGATGTGATCTAAGTCTCACATGAGTCGATGGACTCACATACATATCATGTAGTCTCTGCCATAATGCACTACTCGTCTCCTCATACATTAGAGACTCATATATAGAATCCACAAGCTGTAATCGGATAGTGGAGCTGGCCAATGCGTCCATATCCATCCATACATGATCGAGCATGTCACGAGGCCTCTATGCATCTCTATGCACATACATATGTTGATCTTTCTGAAATGAGGGTCTCTTGCCATTCCATGCTTCATAGGGTGTCATACCATCCAAGGATTTGGATGGACGCCTATTAACCAAGTAGGTGGTTGTGGAAACAACCTCTGCCCATAGGTAATTAGGTAACTTCTTCTCATTCATCATTGACCTAACATCTTCAACTATTAACATGTTCCTTCTTTCTACTACTCCATTCAATTCATGAGTATATTTTTTTGTGACTTCCCTCTTTATGCCTCTATCCTGTAAAAATGACTAAGATTCATGTGAAAAGTACTCACCACCTCCATCAAACCGGATCCTTTTCAAGCTTCTTCCTGTTTGGTTCTCAACTAGTGCCAAGTACTTTTTGAAACATGTAAATACTTCATCCTTATGCTCATGAAATAAAGGATTGTCCATCTACTCTAATCATCAATAAATGAAACATAGTACCTTGAACGTGAGATTGATGGATCTTTGCTAGGACTCCACGCATCAGTGTGTACAAGTTCCAAGTAGTCTTCATGCATGTATCCCTTTTTGTTGAAAGGTTGTCTGTGGGCTTTACCAAATTGACATGCTCCACATTTGTATATCATATGCTACTTGGTCACATTGGGAATGCCAAGCACACTCTGATCCCTGCATATTTGCTTAAAGAGTTCTTTCTCCTATGTGTCCTGGCCTTTTGTGCCATATCTCTAGCTAAGATAAGGTTTTATCCTTGTAATTGAAAAGTGCTATGTTCATGTTGTCTTCAATCTCAAATGTGAATAATCTACCAAAGTTCTCACCTTCAACAATCCTTTTGAGTCCTTGTTGAGGGTCTTCCACATATGCTCCATGCTTAGTGAATCTGACTTGTAAGCCTTTCTCAACAATCTGTCCAACACTAATTAGGATTTTTGTTATAGTTGGTACATAGAAAACTTTTCTTAAGATGTTCATGTTACCATCAGAAGTCTTGACATTTCCAATTTTCTTGACTGATTGTTTAGTGTCATCACCTGTTTGTACTTCATGCTTCCCTTTGGGGTCTTCAAGATCAGATAATAAAGCTACATTTCCAGCTACATGATTTGAACAACATGAATCAATATAGAAAAAGATGCTCATCATCTTTACCTTGCGTTGATGTCATATTCATGATGAGTAGAGAATCTTCTTGGTCTTCTGTATAGTTATTGTAGTCTCTTCATGCTCTAAAACCTCCTTGATAATTGTTATTGTTGTAGCTTTGATTGTAGTTACGATTGTAGTTTCTTCCTCCATTGTTATACCTGCCTCTGAATTGTCCATAGCTACTTCTATGGAAGAGGCTCAAAATAGATAGGTAGGAATTGATCCAAGATCAAGAAACATGCTATTCTTGTCTCTACACCTATTCAATGTTTTGAAGAGTTCTCTGAGCACAACACCAATTAGCTAAATTTCTTTTGGGAAAATCTAATTAGCTCAGATAGCTACCAGTCATGAGCAATTTCATCTAAAATGATGGACTATACATTGAGAAAGGTGTTTGGCAAATCATAGGATCATCTCGACAATTACGGGGTGCATCAATCAGCAAACTAGTGAGTAAAGATGTGTTAATATCTCACGATCTAGAGAGGAAATGGTAATGAAACTTTGTAGTCATGTACTAGAAAATATATTGAATCTACCATGCTTTACATCATGAAAAATGATCAATAATACACTGAGAAAAAGCTTTGAGAAAATCACTGTTCTGATGTAGTCATAGTAGAGAAGTTAAATGACCATGTAATGCAAATGTGTCAGACCGTTCTGAATGGTCTTCCTGATTCATATAAGAGTTTTGCTTCTACTCTTTGGTTGATGATGAAAGGCAATCCAAATGCCTTATTATTTGAGGAGTTAGTATTTGTTCTATTGCAAGAAGATCAGTTCAGGCAGAATAGGTCCATTATGCGGGTTGCAGATCAAGCTTACCTGGCTAGTCAGAAGGGCAAAGGAAAATGGAGCTCTTCAACTAGTAAGTAGAAATCTGCTAATTCTACATATTCGAAGAAGGAAGATAAAGATGAGAAGAAATCTGAAAAGTAGAAATTGTTTTGTAAGTACTGTAAAGGGAATGATCATATCATAAAGAACTGTCCAAAACTGGCTGCTAAAGAGGCAAAGAAGAAAGAGGCTAGAATGGTTGTTGCAGAGGCCTCTACAACAAAAACAGAGTCTGCTAATCTTGTGCAGGAAGAAGAATGGGCGTTTACTACTGTCTGTAGTTTTGACCCATCTTCTTATGAGCAGATGTTTGGTATTTTGATAGTGGGGCGACCAAACATATTACCTCGTAGCGTAGTTTCTTCTCTTCACTCGAGCCTGCCCCTATAGGGAATATTGTTACATGTGCCTACAACTCCTCTTATCCTGTTATGGGAGTTGGTAAGATCATTTTGACTACTGCTGATGGTAGTTCTTTCACTTTGTCAGATGCTTTATTTGTGCCAGGGATCAAGAAGAACCTGTTATCAGTTTCTGCATTAGCCAAGATTGGCTTGGTTGTGAAATTTGTTGATGATAGGTGTACAGTTCATGATCTGTCAAATAGCGATGTGATTATTGCTTCTAGCATTTTATGTCGTGGGCTGTATAAGCTCATAGACTATGAAAGATCTGTAAATGATTTGGTATGTGCAGTAAACGATTCTCAGGCTATGTCAGATGCAAAGCTTTGGGATGCATGCTTTGGTCATCTGAATTTTGCTAGTTTGCTACGCCTCTAGAAATCTAAAATGGTGTCCTCTTTGCCCAAACTTGAGGCACTTGGAAAACATGTTTACAGTGAAGGCTGTATTTTGAGCAAAATGCAGCATTCATCCTTTCCAAAAGATGATTCAGTTCTGGCTACTCAGAAATTGTAGCTTGTACATAACAATGTCTGTGGTCCTATTCAGACACCTTCTTTTGGGAATTATCTTTACTTCGTGACTTTCATCGATGATTTTTCCATGCATGCATGGGTATATCCATTGAAGGCAAAGTCCGAAGTGTTCATGTGCTTCAAACAGTTTTTGGTTTTGGCTGAAAATCTGTCAGCATGTAAAATGGGCACCCTCCATTTTGATCGAGGGGGGGAATATATGTCTTCTGATTTTAATGCATTTTTGGCTGAACATGGGATAAAACACCAGTGTACAGTGCCATATACACCTCAACAGAATGGAGTTACTGAACGAAAGAACATGTCACTCATGGAGATGGGGAGGTGTATGGTCAAGAGTCAGGCTTTACCACATAGTTTCTTGCTTGAGGATGTCATATGTGCAGCATATGTACTGAACATGTGTCCCACTAAAGCGCTGCAGTCTATCACTCCATATGAGGCTTGGCATGACCACAAGCCATCTTTTGCTCATCTGCGTGTTTTTTATTGTTTGGCATATGCATTAGTGCCTCAACAACATTCTAGAAAATTGGATGATAAAGCAGTAAAATGTATTTTTATTGGATACAGTTCTGAAAGTAAAGGCTATCATCTGTATCATCCACAGAGTGAACGCATTCTAGTTAGCCGTGATGTTGTTTTTGTGGAAGATGCTATTCAGCCATTGCTTTCATGTACTAAGGAGACATCTGTTAGCTCCAAAGACATGTATGATACTTTGTTGCCTCTTTTTACAGGTGGACAGTCTAGTGCTGGTCCTAATGAGGCAACTTCTCAGCCTTTGCAGGTTTCATGTGATGATGCAGATCATTCCATTTCTGATGCAGATTTACATGATGCACTTATTGATGAGAGAGCTCACATTGAGCAGGCAAGAAGTATGCCAAAATGGTTGGTGCAGACCTTGCGTGACAACAAATTAGAGGCAACTCCGTCATATCGTACTCGTTCAGGCTCTCATAGTGCCTCTTTTGCATCAGACTGCTATGTTGTGGCTGCATGTAGTCTGTGTGATGAGAATGAGCCTGTTTCGTTTGATGAAGCACAAAATTCAAAAAATTGGATGGCTGCTATGCAATCTGAATATCATGCTATAATGAAGAATCGTACTTGGTCTTTATGTGACTTGCCGCCTGGCAAGAAGGCCAGTGGGTATACAAGCTGAAGCGTAAAGTGGATGGTATAGTTGACAAGTATAAGGCTAGGCTGGTTGCAAAGGGTTATGCACAGGAAAGAGGCATTGATTTTGATGAGACCTTTGCACCTACATGCCGTATGACTACTGTTCGGAGCATCTGTGCACTTGCAGCTCATCATGGTTGGAATGTGCATCACTTGGACATTAAAACAACATTTTTGAATGTTGACTTGCATGAAGAAGTGTATGTTTTTCAGCCCCGTGGTTTTGTGCAGAAAGGGCATGAAAACCAGGTGTGCAAGTTAAAGAAGGCATTATATGGCTTAAAGCAAGCACCACGTGCTTGGTATGAGAAGATACATGCCTATCTGGTTGCACATGGTTTTGAGAATAGTCCAATCGAAAGAACCTTATATGTTAAGCGTGTTACTGATGTGCTTCTGATCAGTGTTGTCTATGTTGACGACATGATGCTCGCTGGTCCTATTGAGAAGCATATTGCTGATTTTAAGGCTGATTTGCATGCCTCATTTGAGATGTCTGATTTAGGGCATTTGCATCACTATTTGGGCATTCAGTTTATGCAAGTTGATGGCGGAATGGCTTTGTGTCAAACACAATATATTGACACATTATTGAAAAAGCGTTTTGGCCTTGAAGATTGTAAGCCTATTGCCACTCCTATGGAGACAGGCTTACGATTGAGTCTTCATGATGTTGAAGATGTATTTGATGTTGTTCTC
This sequence comes from Ceratopteris richardii, assembly GCA_020310875.1. NCBI lineage: Eukaryota > Viridiplantae > Streptophyta > Polypodiopsida > Polypodiales > Pteridaceae > Ceratopteris > Ceratopteris richardii. Next base: position 182,286,247 of record CM035408.1, on the reverse strand, counting down.
TATCAGCAGGCTGTTGGATGCTTGATTTACTTATGCATTACTCAGCCAGATATTTAGTTTGCTATCTCACAGATGAGCAGGTTTATGCATTGCCCAGGAGTCAAGCATTGGTAGGCAGTTAAGCGCATCTTTCCCTATTTGAGTGGTACTCGGCTACTTGGGTTGTTTTATTGCAAGGGGGGATCACTACCACCAGATTTGCATGCTTTATCTGACTCTGATTGGCTGGTTGCTATGACACTCATATGTCCACTAGTGGCTTTTGCTTCATGCTTGGTAGCTCATGTATATCTTGGTTGAGCAAGAAGTAGCCTACTGTGGCTACTTCCAGTTATGAGGCTGAGTATAGGGCAGCTTTCATAGCGACTATTGAGTGTGTGTGGCTAAAATGCCTTATGGCTGATTTGGGTGTTGGTCAGACTTCTGCCACCACCATCTTCACTGACAGTCAGAGCGCATTGGCAGTTGCAAGGAACCCTGTGTTCCATGCTCGCACTAAGCACATTGAGGTGCATTATCACTATGTCAAGGATAGGTTCTCTGCTGGGGAGATCAGCTTGGCATATGTGCCCACGCAGGAGAACATTGCAGACCTTTTCACGAAGGCTCTGCCTAGGGAGAAGTTTGAAGCTTTCCGCAAAGCTTTGGGCTTACTTCCTTTTGTGGAGTGATTTCCACATAGCTTGGCACTTCCTTATACATGAGTGGAAGCTCCTTGTTCACCGCATCACTCCCAGGGGGGATTGTTGATATATTTAGGTAGTGATGTGTGTGAACACTCTAGGACCACCGGGGCACTTTTTTCCTGCTTTAGGAGGTTTTTTCCCCCGGCTTGTATATATGCCTATTGCCCTAAAGGGCTACTTATCTTTGTACATTCTCTAGTAATACATTCAGTATTGTGTGTTGTGCTCCAAGATGACATGCTTTAATCCATTCAAACTGGCGAGAAGTACTGGTTATCAGTCGATTGAGTGGCGTGGCCAGATGAGCAAGCCACCGCAAATGTCGCCCATGCCATCGGATTTGGCCCAAGAAGCACATCACTTCTTTGGGTGTCTTGGGAGCAAGTGCCTCCAGTACTGCCTTCACTTTATCTGGATAAACTTGGATTCCCTGTTTTGAGATGATGTGCCCTAGCAACTTTTGGGAATACAGATTTATTAGGGTTTAAGCACAAACAGTATTCTCGACACTTAAAAAAAAGCACCGTAAATGATACAGTTGCACCGAAGTATCGCCGGATAAGGAGAATTCATCCAAGTAAACTCTCATGAATGTAGTTAGATAACGAGAGAAAACTTCCTGCATACAGCGCTCAAACGTACTTGGAGCATTTCACAGACCAAACCACATCACTCTCCACGCATAAACACCCCAATTTGATATAAATGTCTGTCTTTGGAATGTCTTGCTTCGCCATTTGTACTTGGTTAAAACCACTATATCTGTCCAAAAAGGAGTACATCTCACGGCCTGCCACATCATCTAACATTGTGTCCAGAAACGGCAAAGGGAATGGATCAGGTACTGTTGCTGCATTTAATTTCCGGTAGTCCACACATATTCGTAATTGCTTATTCTTCTTAAGGACTGTGACAATGGGGGAAATCCACTATGCATGCTCGATAGGGACAATAAACCCAACCTTCAGCAATCGATCCAGTTCTGCTTTGACTTGGGCCGCTTAGTGAGGATTCATTCTATAGTTGGGTTGTTTAATAGGCCGAGCATCTGGTTTCAGCATAAACCGGTGTTGATAAATGCGCTGATCCAAACCCTTCATATCACGGTAATCCCATGCAAATACATCAGAGAATTCATGTAGTAGCTGCAGTAATTTATCTTGGAAGGTCTTTGATAGTCCTGCCTTAATCTTCACTGGCCGCGGATTGGTTTCATCGCCTAAGTTGTAGGTAACCAATTGGTCTTCTGGTACATAGAACTGCCAGGGCATGGCAAAGTCATCAACTGGCTGAAGCAATTGTTGTAGTATCGTATCATCCAAGGTTTGTGTTGCACTTGGTTCTGGTTCACCAGTTAGTGGTACTACCATACAGGCCGCCGGACTCCAGTTATCTGCAGCCGTTTGTAAGTCCATAGTTCCAAGCGCCATCAGATTCTTGTTGGCTTTAAGAAAAGCTTCCTCTTCATCATCTGAAAGACCATCGAACATGTGTACAGGTTTGGCTACATATGGTTGTGCATACAAGTCACAAGGCTTCATGTCGTCTAGGGGAATGACATATTTTTTGTGGTTATTCTTAAAAATCAATTCATGCGCTGACCAATCCTAAACTACCTTAGCTTGCTTTAACCATGGTCATCCAAAGAGTGGGTTATAATCAAGGCTGGATTCTGGTAATTCCAGAACAATGAAGGTCATTTTAAATACAGCTCCTTGAAGAGTAATAGGAATGTTTCACACCAATCCAATCAGATGAACTCGGGATTGATCAGCCATGTGGACAAAAAATTGGACAGGTTTGATTTGTGTCCATCCCATCCGTTGACAAAGTGCTGTTGTTGCAATGTTTACTCCAGAACCTCCATCAATTAATACTTGTGTTATTTTATGATTCTTATACCAGACCTTAATCAAGGGCACCGTATGGTCCACCATCGGGTCCAGTTCGGGCTGGATTGTTGCTGTCAAAGGAGCACATGAAGGTCCTGGACTAACCTGTTGCTGGAACTGTTGGTGCACGTGAGGAACCAAAGCCAATAATTGTCCCAATGGTAGTGTAATTGACGCCTTGGATAAGACATCCCACACAGGATCAAATTTTGTTGTTTTCAATACAAAGTTCGGTGGGGACTCCAGTGTTGCATGGGTCAAATTTCTTCCTTCCGGTATTGTCTACGGTATGCTTTGCTGTGTCAACAGAACTGGGTCAGGAAAAACAGTTTGTTCCTGGGTCGCCCACTTGCTTGCTTTAGTAAACACCTTCTGCTGTTCACGGATTCCAGGTTCAAAAATATTTGCAGCTGGCTGTAATTTTTTTCCCGAGCGTGTGGCACCACTGCCGTTTGAGTGTCTACTACTGAAATGTACAGCATGTTCACCATCTGGTGTTGTCTTTCCTTTTTCCTTTTATCGTACTCAGTCGCATCTTTACAGTACCTACGGATATGCCCCATTTCACCGAAAAAATGACATTTAGGTGGTGGAGGAGATTCACATTCACCTGATGGACCCGCATTCCATCGAGTTTGTCCAAAGTTAGTTTACCGTGCTCCTCTATAACTCTTGTATCCTTGGTAAGGAGTATTCCTCATTTGGGGTGGTACGTAGTGACTCGCCGGTTGCCCTTGTTGCTGAATGATAGCATTGACAACCGCTGTGCTCTGTACCTTTGCATTATAAGGACATGTCTCTATAGTGTGGTCCACTATATGGCAAATGGTGCAATACATCTGATTCAGAGCGCATGCTGAGCTGCTGTGTCCTGTGTTTTTACATTTAGTACAGTAAATTTGTTTCAGAGGATCCTCATTTGAATGCTTGGATGTCTTCAACCACTCTAAATCTTCAGTGAATCCACCCACTTTATTTTCTAACTGTAAAGCCATAACGATTACGGCATCCAAGGTCATTCCTCCCACACATCGTATAATCATGATCTGTTTCAATTGGGGATTTAATCCGTTTATGAACCACTGAGTAATGACGTCGTCTGGTACTTAACACTTCAATAGAGACTTAAGTAATTATTGAACTGCATTAACGGGGTTAAAGAATACACAGAGATGTAGACAATGCGACACATTTCAACTTTAGGTGCTCACCCAGACCAACAGTCCAGCATCGACTCCTATTGTCTTACGCACGCTCCTTTCATTAATCAAAAAGGTTTACAACGTTTGCGCTATGCCCTTTCGGTGTGCATGCGACTTTTCAGAATTACATTTCTTCTATGCTAAATATGATAATTCCATTCCGATGGCTTACACTATCTATCTATCTATTTATCTATCTATCTATCTATCTATCTATCTATCTATCTATCCATCCATGCATCTATCTATCTATCTATCTATCTATCTATCTATCTATCTATCTATCTATCTATCTAACTATCTATCCATCTATCTATATATTTATCTATCTATCTATGTATATCTATCTATCTATCTATCTATCTATCTATCTATCTATATCTACCTATCTAACTATCTATCCATTGTTGGTGCAAGACTATCATCAATTGATGATTAGGACAAAGTTTGAAGTCAATAAGTAAAGCAAAGATCACCATATGAGGCTTGAAGATGAGTATGTGATTAGAAGATGGAAACTTGTATATTATTTTTGAAATTAGTTCATGAAAACCTTTGTATCCATGATGATTCGGGATGTAGCTGCCCTCAATAGTCCACTCAAGAACTAGAGGCCTTAAGAAAGCAGGTCAAAGAATTAAAAGCTAGGCTCCTACCATATGAGAGGCCTCCCTCTCCTATTGAAGAACCGGAACCCAACACTATGGTGGAGATCCCGATCGAAGAGAGTTTTGAAGAGCCTTATGACCCAATGCCGATACCTGGTGGATGTGTCATAGAAGAGGGGCGAGACACATATGAAATCGAAGTCCTAGATTGGATCAAGTGAGTCAAACAAATCGGTCAAACACATGATGATAGAGTGGTCATGTAGATCAAGCCCCTTTCCAATCTAGAAGAAACAGTTTTCAAGTCCGCTTACTTCTAGAACCTCTCCCATCAACACCTGATTATCACATCAGAAGTGCAGTATAATCCCTACTTTGTATTATTAGCTGACTATAATGTAGAGATTAAAAGGCACACAGGAAAAGACACATTCGCCACCTAGTTTAAGCTTGATGATCTACCAACAGATGCATGTGCAGGCTTGATTTTTCAACCCAATTGGCGTGAGTGACTACTCACGGACTATCTAGAAATAATGTGCATGTGGTCCATAATGCCATTATATATTAAATACAACCCATGCTACTATCCAGTAGTCCACCGTAGATCATTGCAAGGTTTTGCCATCAAAGTACACAAAAATAAAGGATGTTTAGATTGGGTCAATTATCCATATTTCACTCCACCTAGAGCACCACCAATCATAGCATACATGATATCCACAATACACCATTGTTCTACATGCTTCAAGAATGTACCGGACATAGCCATCATCATGTGTATGAAAATCTTTGAGCTGATGTTGGTCATATTCAAGACCTTTCGCAAAGGTATAGGCACCATATATTTCAGCCCTTGGCTTTTGTGAAGGTAACAAAGATTTAGTCTATGACAAGAGCTAAACCCCCTCAGTCAACACAATATATGCGTGGCATGTGTGCATAAAGTATTTACCTACTTGCTACAAGTAGACCTTTGAAGAAATGTTCTTTACTAGGTTTTGGGAGTATCATTCCCAAATTTTCATTCCCAAACCAACACATTTGCTGCATCTCTTTGCAATGGAACAAGCCATACATGCTGATCAGTTATGCTTTCGAGTTCAATAGATTGGGATAAGCTCATGATAGATTTGGCTCGAGGATTGTGCATTCAAGAACATCACCTAGCCACAAATGTCGTCGAGTATTACATCAAGCACTCCCATCGACAAAGGTCTATTAGGGACGATAGATGCGAGAGAGGGGGGGTGTTGGCAGTAGTCAAAGCAATCAATGCATTACAAGACAAGGGAGACGACATAAAGAATCAAAGTAGAGAGAAGGATCAAGCAGGCAAAGTAGTCAAAGAAGATTCGGCAATTGAGGCCACACAAATTTTCCAAAAATTAATCCTTTTTAATAGTGCTTTTCATCACTACATGAACATTGTAAATACAATTTTTGGTAGATTATACTCCATTTTCTTCAATCCAAAGAGTCCCTGAGCTTGAGGACTATTATAAGTAGTTACATTCCATATTTCATAATTTTTAGACCTCGTTTGAGCCCTCAAATAAGCCTTGGAACCTAATTTTTAACTAGGTAAGACACTAGGTCTGGACAGGCCCAAAGCTAGTCAAACACTATGAAAAGAGCTTGAGAGCTCATTTTTGGGGTTAGCTTGTCAGATTTTTGAGCGATTGTAAGAGACGTTTTGAGTAATAGAAAGGACTCCATTGTTCCTCTCTTTGTTCCTGCCTTGTGTGCACGTGTGTGTGTATGTGTGTGCATGCTCATGTGCTTCTCACTCACGCACTTGTGCCATTACTTTCTCACATTCGTCATACTAGTCCTCACATCTCCACGGATTGACATTTATGAGGTGGATCTCCTCACGTTGGTACTTGTGATTGTGCTAGAGTGACATACAAGATGTTCAACCTTGTGCCATCTACAATAAGAACAACCACACCACTTAAAATTGGTGGTTCAATGCAAGGACTCACAAAGGAGGGGGAAGAAGTGGATTTGGCGACACAAGAGGCTGAGGCAGACACAACATCAACAACAATAATAGAAGTCATAATGGAAGGGACTTCAACAAATACTCAGAAGATCAATCACATGAAGATTCATTGCTTCTAATGAATCGGAGTCACAAAGAAGGTAAAGAAGATGAACATTTGTTTACCATAGATTAAGGTTGTTCATAACATGTTGCAATCAATGTTGCTCTTCTATCTGACTTGGAAAATCCAAATCATAGGAATGAAGTGCAAATAGGGGATGATATCAAGCATAATATGGAGAATATTGGTAGTTTCAAATCTCCCAATGGAAAGACAAACATTGTGACTAAGGTTCTCTATGTATTCGATATCACTATCATCCTAATGTGTAGGCTAAATAGTTGAAAAAGGCTTGCAAATTAGGTTCACAGTGGCTATATCCACAAGAATCGTTTGGACTTAGTACATAGTGATGTGTGGGGACTAAGTCAAGAACCTTGATTGGAAGGATCAAGATATTTTTATGCTTCATTTGTTGATGATCACAACAGGGTATTTTATCAAGAGAAAAAGTGAAGTGTTTGAATGCTTCAACAAGTATCTAGCACATGTGGAAAATCATAAGGGTAGATCATTGAAGAAACTCAGATCTGATGGAGGGGAAGAATACTTCTCCAAAGAGTTTGGTGAGTTCTTGTAGGATAAAGGCATTGAAAGGGAAGTGACCATGAGATACTCTCCACAACTCAAAATTGAAGAGAGGAGAAATAAGACCCTAGTTGGATCATGAAGGATAATGCTTGAAGAAAACAAATTGCCATGCTATTTATGGCCATAAGAAATCTCAACTACTTTGTATCTTGTGAATACTTCTAGCCAAATCTCTTCAAGGTATGACCCCTTGTGAAGCTTGGAATTGTAGAAAACCAAGTCTAGGTCATTGCAAGATATTTGATTGTTTAGCTTTTGCACATGTACCTTCACAAGTCAGAGGTAATTAGATGAAAGGGAAACCAAGGTAGTATTCATTGGCTATGATTCAACTCAAATGGGCTACATGTTTTATTATCCATCCACTAATAATTATACCATAAGAAAGGATGTTGTGTTTGAAGAACACAGGTCATGGTATGATGATGAAAAATAGAAGGTAAACTTACCTTATGATCTTGATTCTGATTTCCATCCAATAGGTAGCAAGCATGATACACAAGTGCAAGAGCCAAGAAGTGAATCTTATGATGATCAAGATAAAAAGGAAAGAGACTATAAGCTCTGGACATCAAGAGGAGAAGTTGAAATGAGAATGTGGAGAATCTTCCAAGCATACTCCTAGAAGTTCAACAAGGGAGAAAAAGAAACCTAAAAGGTATGGATATGACTGTACATTTATAACAAAGCATTCAATTTTTTTTGGCCAAAGTCTCAGTTTCAAAGGAACCTTCAACACTTGAAAAATTCACGAGTAACCCTAATTGGGAGAAAACTATGAAAGTTGGAATAGAACATCTAAAGGAAATGCACACATGGGAGTTGGTCCCAATGCAAACCAATCAAACGGTAATATGTTGCAAATGGCTCTATAAGTATAAAAGAAATCCAGATGCATCAATTTGCAAGTACAAATTTAGATTCCTTGCTAGTGGATGTGCTCAAACTCAGGGCATAGACTATGAGGAGACCTTCTTACCAATTCCCAAGAACACCACCATCATGACATTGCTTAGTGTAGTAGCTCCAAGAAATTGGAAGCTATTCCAACTTGATAAGAAGAATTATTTTCGCAATGGGTGGATTAGTGAAGAGGTATACATTTCACAAACTCCATGATTTGAAAACCCTAATTATACATCTTATGTATGCAAACTAAAAGGGCATTTTATGGATTGAAATAAGCTCATAAAGCTTAGAATTTCAGATTGGTAACTTATCAAGAAGATCAAGGTGTTAGATGAAGCAATGCAGACCCTTCTTTGTTCATCAAGAAGTTTCAAAATGAAGTTGTCTATTTGTGTGTATATGTAGATGACATAATTATGACAGGAGATGACTTGAATGGTATACAAAGGATCAAAAGCAATATTCACGAGGAGTTCAAAATCAATGATTTAGGTGAGGTCACATTTTTATTAAATATGTAGGTCATATAGATAGGTCAAGGAATGCATTTGGCTCAAAGGAGATACATTCAAGGTAGACTCCTTAAGTTCAAGATGTAGAATTCTAAACCTACAGGTACGCCTTTGAAAATGAATCATAAACAATGTTTATGAAGGTGACTAGATTCAAGACATTAAAGAGTACCAAAGCTTGGTACATAGCTTGATCTATGCTACTCATACACAAAAGATATCTCATTCAGTGTAGCAATGTTAAGCCAATTCATGCACACTGCATATGGATGTAGCTAAAAGAGTACTCAAATACCTCAGGGTCACAATCAATGAAGATCCATTAGGATGCAAGGATGATAAGAGAATTACTTCAAGATTCTTAGCATTTATAGGTTCAAAGCTTGTATCATGGAGTTCCAAGAAGCAACCAACGGTTGCATTATCCTCAATTGAGATAGAATACAGAGGTTTGACCATAGCAGCTCAAAAGTTTATATGGGTAAGAGAATTGTATACACATTTAGGACTTGTGAGTTCCGAACCTCACATATTTGGAGATAATATAAGCTTTATGCACTTGGAGCATACATTGTCTTCCATGTAACAATCAAACACATAAAGGTTCATTATCATTTTTTTAGAGTGAAGCTCAGGGCAAAAGAGATTGACATCATTTCTTTTGTTCCAAATGAAAAATAGGTAGCACATAGGATGACAAAGACACTTGATGGATTTAAAATTTGTAGGTTTAAATCAATATCTTCCATTCAACTTATTAGAGAATGAAGAATCAAGCATGCTTTAGCTTGCGGGGGAATTGTTATATCATCAAGCTTGCATCATGCTTGATAAGGACTTGCTCTATTCCTAGTCATTTATGAAATGAGTCATAGTGATAGGATGACCTCTTGACAATCTTATCCATGTGAAAGCTCATGTATGGTATCACATAAGAATATCTTATGGATCTCCTATTCATGAAAAAGTTTTTAGTTTTTATTCTTGTAAAAGAATTAAAGAAGAAGGTCAAATTCCACGAGTTGAAGTTTGGTGAGTTTCATAATCAATAAGTCACCAAATCAAAACCAAGACTGGATTCCTACTTTCCTAGATAGTAGGAAGTGATTTCTTCATCACAAATAACATGTAATGTGATCTGATTTGAGTTTAGATGTTTGTAACAGGAGTCATGGACTTTGCATATAATCTATAAAAAGGCTCATAATCCCTTGTACTATAAGTTATATCAATATACATTTTCTTTTGATCTTGAAACTTTGCTTTACTTCAATCTCTCCATCATCTTCTCTAAGTACATTCAACTTGTAGGAGTTGCTTCTCTCTCTATAGTGATCAAAACTTTATAAGTGAGCATTCATTGAAAAGGTAATAGTGTCAGATTCATGTGTAAATATGGCTATAATCTTTGCTTCATGAGATTGTGAGGAAGTTCATTTTTGAGTTCTTGGGGTCTATTTTTGTACATCTTTGAAAAATTAAGGATACATCTACTCAATGTTAACCTTATAGTGAAGCATACCTTGCTTATAATTGTACTCTTATGCATTTTAGCTATGCAACACTATTTATGACATTCCTCCAAAAAAGAATTTTATCAATTGTAATTTGGTTGGCTACTCTGAGCATTCCAATGTAGGTAAGATGTTTTATTGCATCCATTTGAAGTTCATAAGGCACATTAGACTCTCCAAAAGCTATAAGGTTGGTTCTATGTTGGTAATCTTCATCACTTGGGACCTCAATTTTCTACTTCCCTCAAGCTTCTCCAAGTTCCCTTAGAAGTGTACATAGAATACCAAATATCACAAAGCAAAATATGATTTACAAATGTACTGCATGCCAATCTTGAAAGTCTTGCAAGCAACCATTTCTAATAAAGGGATACATGCATGGAGATATGTTGGAGCTTGTCCAATCTGATGTTTAGGGACCATGCAAGGAGCCATCTATCTCAGGGTCAAGGTATTATGTGTCATTCATTGATGACTATAGCAGATGAACTATACTCTATTTTATAAAGCAGAAGGATGAATTATTTACATGTTTCAAGATTTATCTTGCACTCGTAGAGAATCAAACACATAAGACATTGAAGAGACTAATGTTTGATGGAGGGGGAGAGTATTTATCCCAAGATTTTGATTACTTCCTATAAGAGAGAGGAATTAAATGGGAAATTACAATTAGATACACATCTAAGTGAAATTATATAGCATAAGGAAGAAATAAGACCACTATGGAATCCCCTAGGCCAATGCTTAATAAAAAGAGGCATCCCAATTATATATGGGTGGAGGTAGTATCTGCTACCACTTACCTTATAGAAACATTACCCTCAACGTCCTTAGAAGGTATGACATTCTATGAATCTTGGAATGGAAGAAGGCCAAGTATGTGTTGGTGCAAGTGTCGAGCCTATACACTTGGCTAGGCATGCGAAGTTCCTAATGTGCCACTTACCTTATAGAAACATTACCCTCAAATTCCTTAGAACGTATGACATCCTATGAATCTTGGAATGGAAGAAGGCCAAGTATGTGTTGGTGAAGGCCGATTGAAACCATCGCCTATGGATCTTTATCTTTTACCATTTGTAAAAGTCAAATTGACTTGAAGGAATATTTGTAAAAGCCACAAAACTGGTGGAGTTGGATGAATAGGAAAGATACGAGTTTCTTTAGAGAGAATATCTCCTAGATAAGGGGATCACCTAGGAAGATTCAACCATCATCAAAGCTACAATAACAACTACAACAACGATTACAATAACAACTACCAAGGAGACTACAAATCAAGGAAAGACTACACAAATTATACAAAGGAACAAGAAGATTCCCTTTTGATTATGAACATGACTTCAAAACAAGGTATGAATGATGACCATCTCTTCTACATTGACTCAGAAATCAAATCCAATGTCAAGCCACTAGGGTCTGGCGATGGATTGTTTCCACTCAGGAGGATGTTAGGAGATCTTCCCCTAGTCTTCCTTTGCAAAGGAAGGGGACTACATCAGCCGTTAGGAGGGATGCATCAATGAAAAAATGGGGACCATAGGCTCTTGTGTCCCATCCTCCATAGTTTGCATGGACCAGCTTAGATCTCTTGTATAGAATGTATTTTAGCTCAAAACCCAAGCCATGTAATATACAACCCTCCGACATCACTCCACCCATTGACACCACTAGTAACCGATTCATCTTTTATACCTCACTAAAGGAACACCACCCATACACCAAATCTTAGGAAATGGATGTCCAAACATGTCTAGAAGCCTCCATATGATCCGTTGTATGATATAACACCCATCACGACTAATCATTACCTTTGTAATAATTCACCCACGACTGAAGCTTGTATAAATTCGCCCACACTCACCCACCATCACGTGTAATAACATCTCATCAAAAGCAATGTATGCACTATCTAAAGCATGTAGGTGTCTAGTGACTTGCATTAGTTTATGAGAAATCACTCCATTAACCACCTCACAACACAAGGCTACATGCGTTACACATCGACTATGGAAAGGGATTGCGGTCTCACTTTATTGGGATCATAATTAATTTCCATACTAATGTGTTATCCTTTTGTAGCAGATCATCTACGCACTTATTTTGATCATCATGCAAGCTGAAGGAACTTTTGAGGTTGGCCCTAGTGCTCTAGTGTTCAGTTTTGGTAATCTATTAGCTGAGTCTAAAAGTCCATATCAACTCACACTAGTTCTAAGGACTAGGAGGACCCCTAGCAGATGCAAACTTTATCTATGACTCGATGCTTTGCTTTAGCGGAAGCATTTGAGGCAGATATCAGTTCTTCTCTCAAGAATTTGAAGATCTTTAGAATTTAGAGGAATTATGACCCATTTGGTCTAGGGTAGGTTTCATAGATTATTTTAGTGATCCGCTACCAAAACCTGATTTCTATCAATGCTACTATTTGGTAACCACTCTTGAAGCCCCCAAGATGAAGGAATTGTTGGAGTTTTCATCTTGCCCCCTCTAGTGAATGATCCCCCGTATAAGAAATTCTATCTCTCGAAGGATCTCATTCGCACCACCCTAAAGATCCATGGTACTCACATGCCAACAAAAATAGAAAGGCTTATTCCTGAGCCCATTAAAAAAGGTGACATTATGAAGTGGGCAAGCATTTCTACCATCACACCAGAATTATCAAAGCCACTCTGTATTTGTATGCAACATTTTGCTTTCCCTGTGTAGGATCACTTCACTATTTCAGAGAAATGCATTTGGTTCGACTTATATCTAGCAAACACAAGACCTCAGACCATAGATCTTGCTAGCAGGATTATAGATCAATTGTATTTAGTGTAGCAATGATGGGTCTGCAAGCACGTCATCCATGGATGTTGTGCTCTCATAAGAATTTTCTACATGTGTTTGGCCTATGACTTGCTAATAGAGTGCGCTATGACTAGTGAGGAATTGAAAAGCTTGAAGGGAACCACCAAGAAGGCATGCAAATCTAGCAAAAGCAGGGCATACAAGCGCAAGAGAGGTTCAATTCCATGTCTACAGGTCCCTGAGTCACCTTCGCCACAACCATCCCCTCAACAATCTCCCACACAACCTCCTGCACATGTACCACCGATATGCATCTGACTCTCACACCCAATAGCTGGAGGCACCACCACTGCAGTGACTCCCCAGGCAACCTCCACTCAAGTAGCTACTATAGAAGCCAAAGATATTCCCACCACCATTAGTGTGGATGCATTTACTTTTCCCATTCTTAACCTTGAAGCAGAGCCCACTAACACAATATTTGATTTCAAAATGCATGACACCTTTTTTAGTGAATTTCAATTTTGAGAAGGTTAGTTTTTCTCTCAAGAAAATGAACATCCAAGCTACCCTACTACACCCCTAGATCAACAATAAGAACATGTAGTGTCCAGCTTAGATGCGAAAGATCGACAAGTGACTGATGATGAAGAAGGCGATGATGAAGCAAGTCAAACTAGTCTTGAATTGCAAGAAGATGACCAACAAGAACAACAAGAGCAGCAAATGGAATATCAAGGAGATAGGAGCACCCATGAAGAGGACACATTTGAAGCCACTGCCTATACATTGGCCATTCAGAAACTATATCATAATATGCAAACCGTGTGGACGCATAGCAAGTTATCAAAAGAACAAAGTCAAGAAATATTGCAACAAGAACTCGCTAGAGGAGGATTTGAAGACTCCTTCATTCAAGGCTTTAGTGAACTAGTTAAATCAGTGGGAACCATTGAAGCACTTAGTTTTTTGAAGAGGAAACCTTTACGGTATTTTGACCCTCGATGAATCCACTTAATGTCCAAACCAGGCCAATACATCAGTGTGCCCACCGACGCCCAGTCTTTTGGACATCTAGAAGAAGCACGATTATTACGGGAACCCCGATCCGAATCACCTATATTAGAAGCCACAGTCATCATCGACTCCCCACCCTGATTAGCAACCTCCATCGAGGCAACCATCAGTGAAATCCCCACCACATAAGCTAAACCTTTTTCATCTCCCCTACATCCTATTTCCCCAGTACAACCCAGCTCACCCCCATCATCTCTATTCACAACAAGTACCGTAGCTGAAACTATCATCCCTCAAACACCCCCAGCTCTACCCAAAACCCTTACACCTGTCACTTGCACCTTAGTTCCCCCCATTCCAATCAATCCATTCCTCACTCCTTCCTTTCCTTCATTTCCCCTTCCTACACAACCTATTCTTCCATTTCCACCCCCAGTGACCTTCTCACCAGTGTCACCTCCCCATTGGACTGTATCACTTATGTCTTCTCCTCTACTTCAAACCATCTGTGAAACTCAATAGGGTATATATTCTTCCACATTTGTAAATCCCATGTTCACACCCACTAACACACCCATTGTCATACCACCATTCACTGTTAGTGCACTAGATGCCACATCTAGTGACATGGACATTTCACCACCTACAACACCACCACTCACGTGCACCATTTCACCATAACCTCTCTGCACATCACAATTCTCTATGGTCACCACAACATCCAGTCTCCCATTCCCCTTTCCCTTTTCCACTACATCTACAACCAGACTAGCATCATCTTCACACACACCACACCATTGTTATTATCACCCACGATTGACAATGCATTTCGACAAATGTTTGCATGTATGACCCAAGTTAGAGATGAATGTGCCTCTCTCGGAAGTATCTACCAAGCCTTGCAGCAGATCACTACACAACTGCAAGTGCAATTAAATTCCTTAACTATAGAGAACGATTCCCTGAATGCATGCAATCAGGAACTACATGAGGCTTACCACTCCTTCGAGTTAGAATCATAACAAAAGACTAAAGAAGCCCTCATAGATGTAGAATATCTTTTACATGCTCAGAGAGTACGGAACACCATGCTAACATGCAATATGGGACCTCTACAAAGACACCTTACAACTCCCAAAGAAGAGAACCAAAGACTACAAGAGTAGAGTCGTCAAAACTTCAAAGATGCGATGGATGAGGAACCATTAAGTCTCAGTAGATTCAAAGAAATCCCCCCTGAAACCATGCAAGCACTATTAATCAACGAAGAATATCAGAAGCTCCAGACTGATCACAGAGCCTTACTACTGAAGGAATCTGCATAGCCCCAACATGTCCTTGAACTCACACCCCCCAAAATCCTAGATGAACTCACTACTTTACAGGTGAGCGTCATTGACCTCCAAGCTCAGATAGTGGCTCAGTCAGAGCCTCCCAGACCAAATTCTGCACTAGAGATTCCTGTTGAAGAAGAAACCATTTCTATACCAGTGGAGGATACATTTTAAGAAGCATACGAACCACAACCGGTCCCAGGTGAACGTGTCACAATAGAAGGGAAAGACACTTTTGAACTTCCTATCCCTGCATGGCTCAAATCAGTTGAAGAACTAGGTAAAACTCACTCTGCACGTGTCGAAGTGTAGCTACAGACTATGGCCTTAATCGAGGAATGTAGTTTACAATCACCCTATTTTGCTCAGCTGGCCTTTTGAAGGTACATCTCCGTTAATGAGCTTGAGTACAAACCCTACTTCTTCTAGATGGCAGAATATCAATTAGCTATTGAAAAGGAAATGGGGAAGAAACCAACTCATGCTACGCAGTTTGAGCCCGATGATCTACCCCCTAAAGCGCAAAAAGGAAAAATCTTTCAACCAAACTAGACCAAGGACCTCCTTCAAGAATATCCAGAAATGATGCACACTTGGAAAAAAGCACTGCTGCACTTAAAGTGCAATCCATGTTGGGATCCACTCCCAGGATGCCACTCCTAGACGGCATTTGCGATTAAAGTTCAAAATAATAAGTAGTGCCAGGACAGGCTAAACTACCCTTAGTTCACTCCACCCCATGGGCCTCCTACTGTAGGATATATGATGGCCATAATTCGCCACTGGCTCCCCCGATTAGACCGCATGGATGATGTCACTACACACATGACCATTAACATCTTTGATATGATGCAAATGGTTTTCAAGATCTTTCAATGCATCAAAGCACCACATGTCAATACCATGGGCTTTGAGCATGGCAACCAAGAGCTCGCATATGACATGAGCACCATGCCATCGCTCCAGGTATGCTATGCATGGCACTATCGCATAAAGTATTTACCTGCATGTTACAAGATGACATTCGAAGAGATGTTCATGACGGGATTTTTGAATACCATTCTAAAGTTTTTATCAATCGGCCTACGCATCTCCTTAATTTCTTCGCTTGTGACATATATTCAACACACTAGCGGCTTCTTCCTCTCGACGAACCTCAAGCTATAGACTGGAAAAAATTCAAAGCTGATCTTGCATGAGGAATTCGCATTGTGGAGTACACCCTCACATAAGACCTCTTGCAAAACTGCATTATGCAGACCCCACAACAAGGATCTGTCGAGGATGATAGATGCGAGAGGGAGGGGGGTGTTGGTAGCAGCCAAAGGCATCAACGCAAAGGAAGTATGTAGAGCTGGACTACAAAGAGTTGTGGGGATCCATGGGGTCATTTTTTTCAACGAAATATTCTTAATATTACTTTTTCAAACCCCAAATAGTGATTTTCATCACTTTTGTAATATATGTATCATAAAACACCCACTTTTGTATTTAATGACTGCACTTTGTGCAATCCAAGGAGTCCTCAAGCTTGAGGAGCTTAGGTAGATCAAGCATATCGATCTGGTTATTTTTAGATCTCATTTGGACCTCCAAATGACCTTGAGAACTTAATTTTTAGCTATGCCAATCACTAGATGTGAAATGAATCAAAACTAGTCTAGAATCTATAAAAAGAGCTAGAGAGCTCATTTTTGAGGTTGGAGAGTGTTGGAGAGTGTGATCTTAGAGCTAAATTGAGCTTGTAATAGTGTTCTTGAGCAATAGAATCTACTTTCTACCTTCCATTGTGTCTCACTTGTGTCTTTCACATGTGTGTGTGCATCTTCATGCTTCTCACCTTCACTCGCACAACATCTTGTGTTCATGATCTTCATATAACTCCTATCTCTTCTGTGGATTGACATTAAGGAGGTGGAGCTTCTTAACGTGGTACTTACCATTGTGCTAGAGCAACACACATAGATGTGTGGGGTTCTAGCAAAGAGCCATCTATCTCAAGGTCAAGGTACTATGTTTCATTCATACACGATTATACTAGATGGACAATTCTTTACTTCATGAAGCATAAAGATGAAGTCTTTACTTGTTTCAAAAATTATTTGCCATTAGTTGAGAACCAAATATGTAGAAGCTTGAAGAGGATCAGATCTAACGGAGGTGGTGAGCACTTCTCACATGAATTTGACTCATTCTTGCACGATGGAGGTATAAAGGAAGAGGTCACGTCTAGATACACTCCTGAACTGAATGGAGTGACAGAAAGGAGGAATAGATTGATAGTAGAGGCTGCAAGATCAATGTTGAATGAAAAGAAATAGCCAAATTACCTATGGATAGAGGTTATTTCCAAAACCACATACTTGATTAACAGGCTCCCATCCAAATCCTTGGATGGAATGACACCATATGAGGCATGGAATGGTAGGAGACACTCTTTGGACCATTGTAAAATGTTTGGGTGCATTGCTTATGAGCATATTCCCTCAGAGATTAGAGGGAATCTGGATCCAAAAGCTGAAAAGTGTATATTCATTGACTATGACCAAAACCAGAAGGGATATAGGTTGTAAAATCCCACTAACAAAGGTTTATAGTTAGTAGGGATGTGGTGTTAGATACAATTAATTCATGGTTTGAAGATGATTGCAGGAAGATCAAGTTACCTTATGACTTGGAAAGTGATTTTCTAACCCGCACTCAAGAAGATCAACAAAACGAGAAGATATCAACTCTGTTGGGAGAGGATGGTTGGATGCACTTAGAGATTGAGTAGGTGCTGCTAAACCTGCTTCACACCAGCCCTCTTTGACTCCAGAAATGCTTAGTACACTTGATTAGCTTCCAAATGATACCAAGAAAGCATATATGTACTTTGCAAATGATATGTGTAATGATCAAATCAAAACAGACTACTTGAGACTTCAAAAATCCAAGAAAACTTGCTATTTTGGTATTGACACCTGCTCAGTCTTTCACTCAGTATGACCAGCTGTTGGAAGCAGTCAGAGGCACAGTCAGAGGCACAGACGACGTGGAAGCATGTAAAGATGGAGCAGGGAGCCAGTCGGATCATTTTTTCAAACAACTATGTTTTTATTACCTCTTCAAACATCCAACAGTGATTTTCATCACTCTTGTAACATATGTAATATAGACAAAATCCCATTTTCTAATTCATAGCTCCATTTTGTGCAAGCCGAGGAGTCCTCGAGCTTGAGGAGCTTAGGTAGAATGCGCGTACCAATTTTCGTTATTTTTAGACATCGTTTACCCTTCCAAATAGCCTCTAGGACCTATTTTTTAACTAGGCCGGTCACTAGATGTGAAACCGGTCAAAACTAGTCTAGAAACTATAAAAAGAGCTAGAGAGCTCATTTTTGAGGTTGGTTCATGTTGGCTAGTGTGAGCTTAGAGCTAGTTTGAGCTTGTAATAGTGTTCTTGAGTAATAGAGCCAATTTCCCACCTTCCATTGTGTCTTGCTTGTCTCTTCATTGTGTGTGTGTATGTGTGTGTGCATCTTTGTGCTTCTCACCTTCACTCTCACTTCATCTCACGTTCACGATCTTCATATCACTCCTATCTCTTCCGCGGATTGACATTAAGGAGGTGAAGCTTCTTAACGTGGTTCTCACCATTGTGCTAGAGCAACACCAAATTTGGCGCCGTTGCCGGGGATCGAGTCTAGGACGAATGTGTGATGGTAAGAGTATAGCAAGAAGTGGCGTTGGAAGGTAAAAATTTCAGTTTTTGTTGTTGTTTTTACTTAGTTTTTAGTGTTTTTCACCTCCCCCACACTCCATCTTCATCATCGCATCATCATCTTCACCTCCAAAAAAATCAGAAAATTCACCATATCCACCCATTCTCCTCATTTCCCCTCATTTGTGCATGCGAGAGAGCGAGAGAGAACTTTTGTGCTTGTGTGTGCTTGTGTTTTCTCGAGTTTTCTTGCAGGTACAGAGATCCAGTGCATCAGGAAAGCTTGGAAAAGGTAAAATTTTACTCTCTGTTAAAGATCTGTCGAGTGTGGCGGACCATCGCGATGGTCTGCAACCTTCGGAGTTCTTGGTAGGCGACCACACCACGAGGTAGGCGACCCTTGCGCATCTACGAATCCACAGGCGCATCTCAAAAATTCACACTTTGGTGGACCATCGCGATTGGCTCGGACCATCGCGATTGTGTCGCACCATCGCGATAGGCTCACGCCATCGCGACGGCTCGGCCGGACCATCGCGACGGTTCACTTGAGCCATCGTGACGGTCCACTTGGACCATCGCGATTGTTCAGCTGACCCCGGACCATCGCGATTGGCTCACGCCATCGCCACGACAGTGCCACGTGTCAAGATAGACCATCGCGACGATTCATTTTTCGGACCATCGCGACAGCCCAAAATCGGACCATCGCGATTGGCTCACGCCATCGCACTTGTGACCATCGTGACGGTTCACTTCGGACCATCGCGATTGTCCACCTTTGACCGTTGACCACGCCATCACGATTGTCCGCCTAATCACGCCATCGCGACGGTTCATTTTTCGGACCATCGCGACGGTCCATTTCTACGCCATCGCGATCGTTCACTTCGGGCCATCGCGACGGTTCACCTTTTCGCACCATCGCGACTGTCCAAATTCCACGCCATCGCGACGGTTCGCTTGGACCATCGCGACGGTCCCAGACCATCGCGATTGTGCACCCCCATCGCAACTTTAGGGTTCCATTTTTTGACCAATTTTGGGGGTATTTTTGAGAAATTTTTGGACCATTAGACTCATAGGAGACCCCTTTGCTCATATTTGAAGGAAAACCTGATTGTCAGTTTTTACCCCCCAGGGCCTGAACGCTCATAACTTTTTCATCCGAAGTCCGTTTTCTGAGCTTAATAGCTCGTTAGAAAGCTCGTGACGAGTACTACGCGACCTCAACTGTTTTTTTCATAAAGGATACATCTATTTTTTAGATAAGCTATTTTGGGGTTCACCTAGTTTGGGACTAGGAAGCCAGGGGGCAAGTATTGAAATTTTGGGCAAAAGGGAAGGGACTAAAAAGGTGTGTATGCTCAAGTGCTTGATCATCCAACTGTGAATTGGTCTGAAATTGGATTTTTCCAGGTCTAGCAAGGGCGATCCAAGGCAAGCCAGCAAGGCAGTGAAGACAGCAGAGCTTGGGAAGCGCGGCTTATTGGGCAACAGGGCATCAGAGCAACCAGAAAAGCCGACTCGAGGTTGGAAGATTACTCAACCCCCTCAGTCAAATTCTTAGCTTAGGCTAAACGGTAGTTGTGGATTTAAGACGATAGGAACGCCTCAAGTTCAAGATACTTAATTCTTTCAAGTTTAAGACTACAAGTAAAGTTGTGTGTGACGAAAACCTAAAGAAAAGAACCTAAGTCTGACGGAACGAGAACTCAAAATCATAACGGAAAGTCGAATTCCTGACGCATATATTAAGACAAGAATCCAAAGAAAATAAAAAATAATCAAGAAAGTAATAACAAAGAACCAGTGATGATCTAAGTGTGTAACTGAGTGAGCAAGGAAGGAAATTAATGAACCTTAGATCGGGCAAACATATAGGTAAGTCGGACCGACGAAGCCTTAGATCATCAGAGGCTAGTGTAAGAACTACTGCTCGATCGTGGGCTCAGCAATTGAATAGTAATTACCCCTACGAGAGCTCAGAGACTAGCGAATCAGAAATGGCATTTAGCGCAGACAGACCAGAAGGAGGGTCGAATGTAGCCTACTTAGAAAAACCTGAAGGACCCTATAGAACGCAATTAGAGTTTCTCCGAACCAACCGACTAGGTGCTCGCATCTATGAGGATGGTTTGCGAAGGCAAGTGGTGCAAATGCACAACCCTGATCAACCCATTGGATTGGAAAGACCAGTGGTGAAATTTGAGAGAGACGCTTACATAGACAAAGAAGGAACCATGTACGTCCTAAGTACGCAGCCAAACGATACTAATGAGTTTGGCACAATTCAATTAGAGACGGAAGCGAAATTTCAAGGAAAAGAACCGTTAGAAGAACCTAGAACACTTAGAGGGAAATCCATATTAACAAGAGTACTCATCCCGGAGTGGATCCCTCAAGATAACAGGAGCACCGAGTTGTTTGTAAATAAAGAGACAAATGAAGCCTTTTGGAGGTACAGAAAGGGACACCCTGGTGAGATAGGCATCATTACAATCTATGAATTCAAGGACCCAGATACACCTGGAAAGGTTGTATACCTGGATGAGACTTCAGAAAGAGTCTTTGTGGTGCCTGACCGCGCTAAAAACACATACACATGGAGAGGTGAATTGGTATTCCCTCCATCGAGAACGAACAAAAATACAAGTCAACAAGGGGCAGGAACATCCTCAGCCCAGGGAAATCAAAGAGAAGGAAATAAAGAAAGACCGGAAGTAAGCTTTAATCATCCCATAGGGAGAGATAGAACAACCACGAACACTAATAGAATGGATAGACAAAGAGATCATGGAATACCAGGTGGTAGAGATGATTTTCCTCTACCTAGGCCACGCGAACACGCAAGAGTATTGAGACCCACACAGTTAGTAAAATCAATGAAGAATTATTTTGATGGGACAGGAGATCCCTATGACCACGTCGCAGAATTCAAGCAAGTACTAAGAGCAGAACAAGTTGAAGACATGTTCACGCAGTACAACGCATTTGGACTAACGTTAAAGAATACAGCTTTAACTTGGTTCCAACCATTGCAACAAAGGCAATTTAGAGACATCCATCACTTTTTAGAGTCATTCATCACTGAATTCTCTAAAAGTGGGATTAGACATGACACGTCTTCATTGATTCATAGCTTTAAACAAACCCCTCAAGAAACAGTAAGACTGGCAGGACGTAGGTTTAGACAATATGTCGAACGATGTCCAATGCAAGAGCTACCCTCACAAGCCAAACAAGTATCACTGTTTCTAGATGGCTTGTTGAGCTCTAAACTACGCTCCTATGTGTACCTAAAAGAACCCAGAACGCTAGAGGAGTGTATAAGAATATGTATAGACATTGAGGACAACCTAGGAGATGAATTAGAACTCTCAAAGGTCTACAAGGACTCAGATTGTTCTTCTCTAGCATCCACAAAATTGTCTAATTCGATAGAGGACCTAGCAGAAAAAGTGGCCCAAAAACTAGGAGTTTCTAGTAAACAGGTGCCCAAGCTACCAACTAATGTACGTTGTTACACTTGTGGTGGAAATCATTTGGCAAATGTGTGCCCCAATGCACCACAACCTCAAGCCAATCCTAGTGGCCAATATTGTACAATTGAGAGAAGATACACGAATCATACGGCTCAGGACTGCCCATACAACAAACAAACCGTGAGACAGAACTACCCGCAAACATACCAGCAGCCAGGTAGGTATCAAGGCCAATACAACGCTCAGCCTTATTACTATAGGCCTCCTCAGAACTACCCATACCAGGCTCAACAAAGACCTCAACCCGTCTTAGCTCAGTAGCCACCCCCACCAGCGAATGTCATCTCAGTCAAATACGCTGCTGCAGAAGAGAACCTAAGTAGGGCCTTAGTGCCTTCTTCACCCTTGATCACAGAAAGTGACCCGAACTCAAACAGTTTTGACTCTACTCATGTAACTAGTCCACGCGCTTATTACACGGAGTCACCAGAACATGTGGAGACATATCATTATGATAGTCCACCAATGGAACCTAGTTGGGAGCCAGACTATGCTAATGTGATGTACGCAAACCCAAATCCACGGCCCCAATTGAGACAACAGAGACTACAGGGCCCTAGAGGACCATGCTTTAGGTGCCAAGGAGATCACTTCATTAAGGATTGTCCACATCCCCCAATAGCAAGGCAATCACAGTACTATAACATACAAGGCTTTTGTGCCGATTGTGGCAAAGAGCACGTAATCAAAGATTGTCCTAAGAACCCAGTTAACGCTTCGAATGTGACACCGATCAACGTGATAGGTATTGTAAACAACGCAGATGGATCCAACCCTACATACGTGCCTATCCAAGCTATAACAAGAGCCCAGGCGCTCCTACAAAACCAACAGCTTAATCAAGAGAAAGTAGCCGGAACTAGTGAAGTTGCAGAATCTAGCAGTAAAAAGACAAAATCTTGGAAAGATTCTAGAGAAAGGATAAAGAGAAAATGGAGTAAAAAGATAAGTGAGTTGGAAGGAAGTTTGAAGGAATCTAGAGCCAAAATCCAAGAATTGACTTCACAAGAATTAAACCAAGAAATCCCAGCTCAGAAATCAGGATCGGTTTTAGCGGAACCCATACCAGAAGATCTAGACATGATGTTTCGTGCATATCAGGCAAGATTAAAAGAGGGACCTCACGTAACGGAAATGAGTAAAAACTACCCTCGAGCTGATCTAGAAATTGAGAGAACTAAACTGTGCATGAAGATGGTAGAACTAGCACAAGCTTTGTTCGAAGCCTCTAGATATCTTAATTGGAATAACATGGCAAAACCGGAATTACACTTTCAAGGACTAATGGAGAGGCTAGAATACTTGATAGAAAGCAAAGAAAAAAAGGATCAGCATAGGAACCCTATTGTCCCAGAGACACAGGAAAGGAATGCACCATCCCTATCTCAAGTACCCAATACAGAAAGTCAAGACAATTTGTCTTCCATACATAGGTACTCACATGAATTTTTGAGGGAGATCCAAGAAGAGAAATGGAGAAAAGAACAAGGAACTCATCCTCCTATTCAAGAAATAGACGACTTGCAGGAACAATTTCCCCAAGACATCCCCTCTATATATGATGATGTAGAGGTGGAACAACTGAGTGAACCCACAGGATTTGAATCCAATTCTCTACAAGAATTACCTCAGTTCACAGGACCTTGGGAAGCTAAGTCTATTAGTATGAGAGCACCCACGATAATAGTGAGGAATGAAGAATCAGTGATCCCTAGGAACACGGAAGTGATCAAGAATACCAAAGTACAATGTAATCTCACTCTGGAGGAATTGTTAAAGGTAAAACCAGAATTGTGGAAGCACGTAGCAAATCAATTCCCTGAGCTTGCTACCACACCCTCTCAAATAGGATCACATAAGAAGGTACCAGAGATACCCGTGGAAAAGATTGGAGACGTAAGCGAAGGAGAGGAAGGTAACACATATCTTCCAATAACCCATTAGGGCTACACCACGAAAGCCATCTTAGATTCAGGAGCCGGAGTAGCCATCGCTACCACCGCTTTGTGGAAACGTTGGGGTAAGCCAGCACTCAGTCCCACCAGGATGAAACTACAAATGGCTGATGGACACATAAAAAAACCATTAGGCTTACTAGAAGGCATATCTCTCACCACTTGTGGTGTAGAATTTGAGCATACTTTCGCCATTTGTGACTTTGCAAAAAATCGTGCTTATGAGATGATATTGGGACGACCATTCATGCGTCAGTTGCAAATTGTACAAGATTGGGGAACTAATTCTTTGTATTTGCAACATTTAGGAGTGACTACTAAAGTCAATCTTAAAGATTATTCACACAGAGATGTACCCCCAATACAATGGAATACCATCCATAAGACACCAGTAGAGACGGAATCCGTACACTCATTAGAATCAAATCCTTCTTGGTTGCATGAGGATACCCATTTATGGGTGTGTAAAGTAGCCAAACAAGAGGAAGAAAGGTTAGAAGCCAGGACCTTAGGTGCAGAACAACATCCAAGAACCCTCCAAGATCCAGCCTATGCACCTGTAGTATTCCCAGATGAAGAGTTTGAACCCCATGGTTGGGCAGAAATACTAGCAACCATGGATGTAGCCATCAACGAAGAACAATGGACTCCCCACTGTGATGAGGATGGCTATGACATTTCAGTCTTCACGATAGAGCCAATCATGTGCGATGCAATTTTAGAGGAATGTGACCCTAACACTGATGCATTTGAGGATGCAAGCGATTTTGATTTAGAATCAATTATCATGGACCCACCCTTTGCATCAGAGGAAGAATATTTCTACGAAGTAGAGACTCACACTCAGAGACACGAGGAAATTACGAACGAGGTGAGGTTAGCCACGGAAGTGACTAACAAGAGTGAAGGCAAGAAAAGAAAGAAGAAAGCAACCATGTCAGAAAAAGAAGAATCTTTATTTGAAGTACCCGAGAACTTCAAGAAATATGAAATTGAAGATAGAAGAATCATGGTACGAATGCCTAATAGAAAGGCGAATGACGGACAAGTATATGATAACCGAGAGAAAACCAAGAAAGTAATAGTTGCCATAGAAGGAGAAGAAGAAAAATGCACATACATAGGGCATGATTTGACGACTGAAGAAGAAGAAGAGTTAGTTGCCCTATTGCGCGAATATAGAGATGTTTTTGCTTGGAGTTACAAAGATTTGAAAGGAGTAGATCCAGATATATGTTCTCATAGAATCCCTATGACTCCAGATGCAAAACCGACAAAACAAAAACCTTACACGTACAATGATAACTACGCTGCGAAGATTAAAGAGGAGATAGATCGCTTGATAGAAGCAGGATTCATTTACGAAATTGAACATACCGAATGGGTATCCCCCATTGTGGTTGTGCCCAAGAAGAATGGAAAATTGCGTGTGTGTATTAACCTTAAAAAAGTTAATGCCGCCACGATTAGAGATAGTTATCCTCTTCCTATCACGGAACATCTATTGGAAAGAGTTGCGGGCAAGGAAGTTTACAGCTTTCTTGATGGATTCTCAGGCTATAACCAAGTAGCCATTGCTCCAGAAGACCAACACAAGATGGCTTTTGCCACAGAATGGGGCATATTTTCATTTCGTGTGATGCCATTTGGCTTAACAAATGCACCCGCCACTTTCCAGCGACTCATGTGTCATGTCTTTAAGGAATTCTTACGCAAGAGCTTGGAAGTTTACGTCGATGACATATGTGCTCATTCAAATGTAAGGCAGACACATATCCCAGAGTTAAGACAAATATTTGACAAATGTCGAGAATATCAAGTTTGTTTGAACCCAGAAAAATGCGTTTTCATGGTCAGACAAGGCAAAATTCTAGGACACATTGTGTCAAAAAATGGAATCTCTACGGACGAGGAAAAGGTGAAGGTAATTGCAGAATTACCTAGACCAACTAATGTGAAAGAGGTACAGGCATTTATGGGCCATTGCGGTTATTATAGGAGATTCATACACATGTATGCAATCATAGCCAAGCCTTTGTACTCTCTTTTAACCAATTTTGAGTGGACAGATGAATGTGAAAATTCATTCAATGAACTTAAACGACGTTTGTGCTCAGCACCTATATTGACAACCCCAGATTGGAGTAAGCCATTCCATGTACATGTGGATGCATCCAATTACGCCATAGGATGTGTGTTAGCACAACCCACGAATGAAGGTAACATAGATCTCCCCATAGCTTACGCGAGCAGACAATTGAACGCAGCAGAAAGAAATTACACCACGACGGAACGAGAAGGACTAGGGATGATCTACGCAGTAAAGAAGTTTAGGCACTACTTGTTGGCCAACAAATTCAAGTTCTTTACAGATCATCAAGCCCTATTATACTTAGTCAACAAACCATGTAACACAGGACGATTAATACGCTGGTTTCTATTACTCATGGAGTATGATTTTGAAGTAGTAGTCAAGAAAGGACAGACACATCTTAGAGCTGACCACCTTTCAAGATTAACCTCAGGAGAAGCTCCTCAAGGAGTAGCGGATGATCTCCCAGATGCATACTTGTTTAACCTTGAGATAGCACCAGAATGGGCTAAGCCTATAGTCCCTATTCTGACCTACAGACCCAAGAATCCTAGGATAAAGATTAAAGAAGGAGAGATTACCAAGTCTCAGAGGTACCAAATAATGGCAGGAAGCATATATAAACGGGATAATCAAAAGATTCTTGCTTGTTGTGTAGATGAATCAGAACATGCGAATTGGTTGCAATTAGCACACGAAGGTGCACTAAAGCAACATCATTCAAAACATCGAACATTACAGACTCTGCAGAGATTGGGAGTATATTGGCCTACGATGGAAGCAGATGTCTACAAGTTGTGTAAGGAATGCCATGTTTGCTGTGAAAGACCACCAGTAGAGCATGCTACACTATATCACGTGTCTCTCACACTAGACTGGAGTGAACCTTTAATGACGTACTTGAGGACGAACACATTCCCTCAAGGAATGACCTTAGCTCGACAACGTAGTCTAGAGCAGGAAGCTCACGACTATTCACTTATTGGCGATAATCTATACAAAAGAGGACGAGATGGATATCTAAGACAATGTGTTCATGAGAGCGATTATCTGAGTATACTAGAGACTGCACACCAAGGTGTTGCAGGAGGTCATTTTGGACCCGATAGGATAGTCAAAGCCATTCTCTTTGCAGGATTATGGTGGCCCACGCTTCACATGGATGCACATACCTATGTAAAGAGATGTGATGTGTGCCAAAGAACTCAGTTTCCTACTCGCAGAGATGAAATGCCATTGAAACCCATGATGGGCGGACGTGCATTTTCTAAGTGGGGTATAGACTTTGTAGGACCCATCAACCCCCCTGCAAAAGGTACACATGCGGAATACATTATTGTTGCCACAGATTATCTAACCAAATGGGTAGAGGCAAAAGCCACAAAAAAGAATGATGCACACACAACTGCAAAATTCTTATTTGAAAATGTCTTTACAAGATATGGATTGCCTATAGAGTTAGTGAGCGATCGAGGCACTCACTTTCTAAACCAAGTCATTGAATATTTGTTACATGATTTTATGGTGATTCACAAGAAATCTGCACCATATCATCCTCAGGCCAATGGTCAGCCTGAAAGCACTAACAAGATACTTTGTAACGTACTGACGAAACTCGTGAACAACAAACGTTCAGATTGGGACAAACAGTTACACCACGCTGTTTGGGCATATCGAGTGGCCTACAAGACCGTACTCAATGCAACTCTCTTTCAGATGGTTTTTGGTCAGAATGTTGTGCTTCCTTTGGACTTCTTGATACCGACACTTAAGGTTGCACAAGAACATCAGTGGACCGGCCATGAATTATCAGCAAGAATAATGGACTTGGAACGATTAGGAGAAACCATGCTGAAAGCAGCAGCAGGAATATACGCAGCGAAGAAGCGACAGAAAGCATATTTTGATGCACATGTGAAAGATAAAGGTTTAAAAGAAGGAGATTTAGTTCTAGTGTATACGCTGAAACAGCACGCACGGAAGTTAGAAAAGCGAGGTTATGGACCTATGATCATTAACAAACTTTCGACTAGTGGAGCAGTACAGTTAGCCACCTTAGAAGGAGATATAATGCCTAATTATATTAGTGGTTGTAGAGTCAAGCTATATCAGGAACCTCTTACCGAGGATATGCTTAGACGACTCACGTTGGCAAAGAAGCGTAAGGAGGAAGAAAATAGAATACGAGCGGAAGCTCAGGCAGAAGCCATAGAACGCATTAAGCGCATGAAGCTAAGAAGACAAGGACTAGGGAGAGAACATTATAACCATCTGGAAACATCACCCAGATATCCCATGGCCATGTGTCAAGTAAAGTCAACCACTCATCCTAGCATAGTGGATAGGAGACCATTCATTACAGTTAGGCTAGAGCACGGCAATCCTTGCCAAGAACTCAGGGCTTTAATTGACTCAGGTGCTGCGACTAGTGCGATTAGATGGTCCCACTATAAGGATTCAGGAATAGAAATGCGGCCAATTGAGGCATACCTCATAGGCCTAGGAGGCATGGAAACCCCTTGCATGGGTGAGGTGGACCTTCCTATCCTCATTAAGGATGTGACCATGACAGCGAAGCTACTAGTGTGCCATGATGACGACCTGATAGAACCCCTAATCCTTGGCCAAGATTGGCTATACGATCACTCAGTGGACTTAAATCTTAGACAAGGCTCCTTACATATTGGAACCTTAGAGCAGAAGCGAGTGATACCGCTTGACTTCCCTAACGGCATTCCGACTGAGGTTTGTAACCCTAGACCCTATGAAACGCATGCGACGGAAGACCGGAAGATCTTTAATCAGACCAGTCACGTTATGTCTACACCAACCCACTCGGGCTTGGCTATGGACAGTTGTCAATCAGAAGAACGACAGGAGATCTTCCCTGGGACTTCCTGCAAACTAGAAGCGGCAGCTACCCAAGCGCTAGGGCAGATGGACACAATCAGCGGTCAGGTGGGTTGCATCAGCGGCCAAATGAGCACGACACCCTGCGGTGCTCATCCTTCCAAACTTGTTGCGGACTGGCCTAGATTAAAGTTAAAGAACGCATCACTTCCTAATGGGCAGGTCACACAAGTGTTGGATCTCCCTTCTTTTCCAAAGCAGAGCGTCCATCCGACCTCTCAACCTCTACCACAACAGAGTCAACCACGACGAAGGAACCCAGACCGACGGCAATATCAGAAGACACAACAAGGAAAGCAGTTTAGGCTCCCCAAAGGAAGCGGCACCAAACAAATGTGGGTGCCAAAAGGACAAAAAGCACCG
The DNA here is from genome assembly GCA_020310875.1 of Ceratopteris richardii. Classification (NCBI taxonomy): domain Eukaryota; kingdom Viridiplantae; phylum Streptophyta; class Polypodiopsida; order Polypodiales; family Pteridaceae; genus Ceratopteris; species Ceratopteris richardii. Next base: position 182,256,504 of record CM035408.1, on the reverse strand, counting down.
AAGAACTCCAACCAAACAGAAATCGACAAGAAAAAGGCAGGGCAGAAACAGAATCAGTATCCACCATCCCCTCGACCTTCTTCTACAGGTCCGAGCATTCGACAAATTTGGATCGCCAAGAAATACCTTACCCATAGACCCACACCCACGCAGATTTGGGTACCCAAACCATGTATCATAGCTCAACACTTAAGCCATGTAATATATACCCCTCACAAATCTTTCCATCCCTCGATACCACCACACCCGATACTACCTTTTGCCCCTCAGCCGAAACCCACCAACCACTCAAAGACTCTTAGGAAATGGATACCGAAGAATGTCCAACCGTCTTCCCCTAACCCTTTGTCTAACTACCCCCCGACTAACATACAACCTTGTACTAAATCATTAACCTTTAAACCTTGTAAAAATTCACCCACCATCATCACACATCACTCATAATCTCATCTCATCAAGAAATGTATGCTTAATCTGAAATGTGTAGGTGTCTAGAGACCTGCATTAGTGCGGCAAGAAGCATTGCATCCATCACATCACAGCACTTGGCTACACGGGTTACGCATCAGTTATGGAAAGGGATTGCGGTCTCACTTTAATGGGATCATAATTAATTTCCATGCTAATGTGTTAATCTTTTGTAGCAGATCTTTCTCAATAGCGCATCAGTCATCATGCAAACCGACGAAGGACCATCAGAAGCAGGCCCCAGCGTAGTTGCTGTGCCCCTCAATGTTTTACGAGCAGAATCCCACCCGACTGCTCCACCGCCAGAATTCCAAGGATTTCCAGGGCCCATGCCGATCGATAACCCACCTATGGGCTACACAGAAAAGATACACCGTAACTCTCACTGGTTTCAGGGACTTGCAGGACCCTTAGCAGACGCGGATTTTATATTTGAATCTAATTTGACATTTGATGACCGCACTTGGGGAAAATATCAATTCTTCTCAAGAGAATTCGAAGGCCTACAGAACACCCAGGACTTAACTCATGTTTGGGTCAGAGCCGGCTTCACGGAGTATTTCAGTGATCCTCTGCCCAAACCTGACTTTTACAAGTGTTATTATTTAATCACTACTTTGCTGGCCTCAGAGAATAAGGATATCCCAGGAACTTTTATTTTGCCCTCTTTAGTGGATGATCCACCTTACAAAAGATTTTATCTTTCGAAGGATTTAATCAGAGCTGCCATTAAGATTCATGGAACCCACACGCCCACAGATCCAGAAAGATTAGTTCCAGACCCTATGAAACGTGGGGATGTCACTAAGTGGGAGGAGATCTCAGCAATTACACCTGAGCTGTCAAAGCCGCTACGGATATGCATGCAACATTTTGCATTCCCTGCTCAGGACAGATTCACCATGCCACATAAAAGAATATGGTTTGGATTGTACTTAGCCTGTACTGGACCTCAGACTGTCGATCTGGCGAGCTGGATCATTGATCAAATGTATTTGGCACAACACAGATGGGAATGAAAGAAAGTGCTTAATGGATGTTGTGCGCTGACAAGAATTGTTTATATGTGCTTGGCTTATGACTTGCCAATTGAACGTGCATTAACAGGAGAAGAGCTGAAAACATTCAAAGGAACGACGAAGAAAGCCAGGAAGCCCAGCAGAGCACGGGCAGGTAAGCGCATGAGAGGCACTATTCCTTGCCTTCAAGTGCTAGAGTCACCATCACCACAACCCTCCCCAGAGCAATCACCGACAGAAGCTGCTCCCACAGTACAACCCATTCGAATAAGGTTATCTAGACCAGTGGTAACGGAGGGCACTACCAGTACCGTTGCACCTCAGGCAGCTACAACCACAGAACCCACCACCACGACAGCAGAAGCTCCCACCACTATTGGTGCGGAAGCCTTCTCTTTCCCAATACCACACATGGAGGCAGAACCAATAAACACAACATTCGGTTTTGAAATGCCTGATGCATTCTCCAATGAATTCCAGTTTTCAGAGGCACAGATGTTCTCTCAAGAATATGAACGCCCCAGCTACCCTACCACACCGCGGGATCAGCCACACGGACAAGTTGTGTCGAGCTCTGATGACGAAAGAACAGCCACCGACGACGACGAAGGTGATGACGAAGCCAGCCAGGGCACGCATGATTCCCAAGAACAAGGACAGACAGATGGCCAAGGCCAACAAACCGATGCACACGGTGACACCAGCACGCACGAAGAGGAGACTTTCGAAGCAGCAGCTTACACGTTGGCAATCAAGAAATTATATCGTACAATGGAGAAAGTCTGGGCACGGAAGAAATTGACTGAAGAAGAGAGCCAAACCATAATCGAACAAGAACTCGTCTCCGGAGGGTTTGAAGAAGTCTACATCAGAGGGTTCAGAGAACTGGTCAAATCCATTGGCCCGGTCGAAGCACTGAGATATTTACAAAGGAAGCCACTCCCCCAATATGAACCTCGCAGAGTTCGCTTGTTATCGAAGCCCGGTGAATATATTCGAGTTCCGGTAGGTGCTCAATCATCTCACCAGGTGCAAGATGCACGCCTACGTCCGGAAAGATCCTTCACCGACGAAGCTATCCTAGTCGACTCCCCGCCACGTACTACCGTTGTACATACTACCACTATCCTTGAAATAACATCCACACCTTCTACTCCTCTCTCACCTCATGTTTCACCAACCCATCCTGTATCCCCTGCAAACCCACCTGCTTCTCCAACAGCCACACCAGTCCACGGCAACATAGCCACCGCCTTTGCCCTGCCCATTCATACCACCATGCCCGCACCCACCCCACCTCGTCTACATGTTAACCCCTTCATCCCTTCATCCTTCCCATCCTTCCCCCCACCTTTAAGACACCCTTTCACCTTTCTAACCCCACTCACCTTCTCACCAGTTTCACCTCCCCAACCCACTATAACCCCTATTTCCCCTTTTCACCAAGCGGCTCCAGCCATCCCCCCTGTAAATTACTCTACATTTGTAAATCCCGTCTTCACACATACACAACCACCCACATACACACCGCTTTTCACAGTCACCGCACTTGACACATCCAGTGACATGGACATCTCACCACCCACCGCACCAGCACCCACTTCACTCACAGCACCATCATATTTAGGTACGTCACAATTTTCCACGATCACCACTACATCCACCTTCCCAACCCCATTCCCCATTCCCGCTGCATCTACTTCCACTGCATCCTCACTTAGCACTCCATTACTATTATCGCCAACCATAGACACTGCACTTCAACAAATGTTCACATGCATGTCACAAGTACGAGATGAGTTTGCATCTCTTGGCAACAACTATCAACAGCTGCAGAGGACGACAAATGAATTACAGTCGCAGCTTAATTCATTATCAATCGAGAATGCCGCTTTAAATACGCGATACCAAGAACTAAGAGAGGCATATCATAAGCTAGAGATAGAAAGTGAAGAGAAAACAAAAGAAGCCACTGCTGATCTGGACAACCTGCTTTGAGCCCAAACAATTAGGAACGCGACGCTGACCAGGAATATGGGCTTACTCAGGAGACACCTAGCCGCAGCAAAAGAGGAGAACCAGAGACTCCAAGAGCAGAATAGAGAGAATTTGGAAGCGGCATTGGACCGGCATGAAACCCACGCATGCTACACAATTCGAGCCGGCGGACTTGCCACCAAATGCGCAAAGAGGAGAGATCCATCAACCTGATTGGCGCAAAGACCTACTCCAGAAGTACCCAGAAATGATGAGCACATGGGTGAAAGCGCCTTTACATTTAAAGTATAATCCTTGCTGGGGACCAGTACCACGACGCCGCTCCTGGACTGCATTCGCTATCAAAGTACAAAACAATAGGCAGTGTCAGGACTGGTTAAATTACCCCTACTTCAAGCCGCCCACCGAGTTACCCACTGTTGGCTATATGATGGCTACAATCCGTCACTGGCTCCCTCGCCTGAAGCATATGGATGATATCGTAGCACATATGACTGTCAAAATTTTTGACATGATGCAAATGATCTTTAAAGTCTTCCGACGCGTCAAGGCACCACATGTAAACACCCCGGGATTTGAGCATGGTAACTTTGATCTAGTATATGACATGAGCACAACGCCATCGCTCCGGGTGTGTTATGCCTGGCACTCCAGAATAAAATACCTACCGGCGTGCTACAAGCAAACATTTGAAGAGATGTTCACCACCGGATTTTGGGAATACCATTCCGAGGTATTCATAAGCAGGCCCACACATTTATTGCAACTTTTTCCCTGTGAGCGAACGGTTTATTCCGCGCACTATCAACTCCCGCCACCCGACGAACCGCAACCAATCGACTGGGAGAAACTCGAGGCTGATCGGGCCCGAGGCATTCGCGTATCTGAGCACACCCTCGTTCACGACCTCCTACAAAACTACATCCGGCAGACCGCACAACAAGGTTCTGTCGAGGACGACAGAAGCGAGAGGGAGGGGGGTGTTGGAAGCAGTCAGAGGCACAGTCAGAGGCACAGACGACGTGGAAGCATGTAAAGACGGAGCAGGGAGCCAGTCGGATCATTTTTTCAAACAACTATGTTTTTATTACCTCTTCAAACATCCAACAGTGATTTTCATCACTCTTGTAACATATGTAATATAGACAAAATCCCATTTTCTAATTCATAGCTCCATTTTGTGCAAGCCGAGGAGTCCTCGAGCTTGAGGAGCTTAGGTAGAATGCGCGTACCAATTTTCGTTATTTTTAGACATCGTTTACCCTTCCAAATAGCCTCTAGGACCTATTTTTTAACTAGGCCGGTCACTAGATGTGAAACCGGTCAAAACTAGTCTAGAAACTATAAAAAGAGCTAGAGAGCTCATTTTTGAGGTTGGTTCATGTTGGCTAGTGTGAGCTTAGAGCTAGTTTGAGCTTGTAATAGTGTTCTTGAGTAATAGAGCCAATTTCCCACCTTCCATTGTGTCTTGCTTGTCTCTTCATTGTGTGTGTGTATGTGTGTGTGCATCTTTGTGCTTCTCACCTTCACTCTCACTTCATCTCATGTTCACGATCTTCATATCACTCCTATCTCTCCCGCAGATTGACATTAAGGAGGTGAAGCTTCTTAACGTGGTTCTCACCATTGTGCTAGAGCAACACCAGCACACTTACAATTGATCAAATTCCTTCTAGACATATTAAACTAGCTTAACAAGCTACCATTTGCAAGTGGAATGAGAAGAAATGATGAACTATACTCTGAGAAATCACTTTAGCAAAATAAAGTTTACCCCCGATATTTTAGGAGCTCTGCAGACACAGACCAGTGAGCACTTCGACTGATATTTCTCTGCAATGGCTGAAGCAATTGACTTCAAAATTTGTAGGCTTGTAGAAGACTTTGAGCTGAATTCAATGTGCTTTGAATCACTTGATTTGGATAAGTAGATCCTGAGATATGCCTTGTTGAAGTTGACAGACTTGGAGTAGTATACTCAGAGAATTACAGAGTAGATGAATGTAAGTATTTGTATTAGATCATGTAAATGTACATCCCATTGGCATGATGAACATAGCTCAATGGTACTCAGAGGTGTAGGCTATGGAGTAGACCTCACACACTCAATGATTGATACAGAAATGCCTCAGGATGAGTGAAGTACACCCGCGACTTTTGACTTGTAGCTTTTATAGGAGTTGAGTGAGAATTTGAATTATAATTCAAATCAATCTCCTTGAATCTTTCACCTAAAAGTTGATTGAGATATTCCCTCAATCAATCAACAACTTTTTCCACGACTTTCAATCAATTAGGTGTGATTACATAATATGCCAAGTCACTAAGACTTTTACAAGAGATAAAATGGTAAGAAATCATAGGCATAAGTTCCTATGGTCTTTGCTTCATGTAGAGTCTTCAAAGTAGATGTCCAAGCCAAATGTGAAGGCTTGACTTGCACCAACAAAATCAAAGGACGAAGAGCAAACTGACTTCAAAGCTTGGAAGTCAAAGGGCAAGAACAAGTTCAACCAATCGGAAGACATTCCAGAGTCCTCCAATCAAGCACTTAGACATCTCAAATGGAGAGTAAAAAACCCATAGGGTATGGTGTTGGCAGTGGTCCGAGCGTTCAAGGACTTACAAGACAAGGGAGCAAACGAGAAGGGCCAAGCAGACAAAGCAGTCAAAGAAGATCTGGCAAATAGGCCATCATTTTTTCCTGAATTAACATTTTCAAAATAGTGATTTCAGTCACTCCCCACGAATGTGAATACCATTCCACCTTTTTCTAGCTCCATTTTGTGCAAGTCAAGGAGTCCTTGAGCTTGAGGAGCATTAGAAGTACCTACCTATCAATTTTCATATTTTTTAGACTCCGTTTGAGCCTCCAAATAGGCCCTAGAACCTAATTTTTAAGTAGGCCGGACACTAGGTCTGGACAGGGCCAAACTTAGTCAAAAACTATAAAAAGAGCTAGAGAGCTCATTTTTTAGGTTAGCTTGTTGTAAAATTGAACTTGTAAGAGCACTTTTGAGTAATCCAAAGAACTCCATTGTCTCTCTTTTTTTTCTTGCCTTGTGTGCGCGTGTGTGTATGTGTGTGCATGTTAGTGTGCTTCTCACTCACGTACTTGTGCCATCACTTGTTCGAGGTCTTCATACCATCCTCACGTCTTCCCTGATTGACATTAAAGGAGGTGCTACTCATCACTGAGCTACACCAAATTTTGGCGCCGTTGTCGGGGATCGAGCTTTGAGGATGAGCGTGTGATGGTAAGACGTAGAGTTGTGACGTTGGCGTTGTAGGTAATTTCTTTACTTTTCCTTATTTTTTTCTTTCTTACTTCACCATCATCATCACCATCATCATCCTCACCATATCCCACCTCCATCTCCATCATCGCGGAAATTTTAGTTTTTTGATCATATCTCCCTCCTCCTTCCATTTCCCTCATTTCACTTGTGAGAGAGAGCGAGAGAGAGATTTGTGTGCACTATTTTTGCATGTTTCTTGAGTGATCTTGCAGGTTGTAGCTGTATCATCATCTCCAACAGTCTCCACAGGTACGGAAAAGCTCGGCTCTGTCTTTGTGTCGTAGACCTCTGTCGATCGCGATTGACAAAAAATTTGACCTTCTAGTAAAACAAAGTGCACCACCATAATCTACATGATGAATACATTCTAAATCACTAATCATAGTAAAAAAATTCCGTGTTTCTCTATCAATCGCGACCGACACTGTCGATCGCAATCGATAGCCATGATCGACAACCTCTGTCAATCTCGACCGATAGCCTCTGTCAATCGCGACTGACAGACCCCGACGGATTGCCACATAGGACTCAGACAATCGCGATTGACACCGTCGATCACGATTGACACCTTCAATCGTGATGGACTGAAAATTCACGATTGACTCAAAGTTGCCACGTGTCCATCGCGACGGATAGAACCCCGATTGACTGAATTCACGGTGAAAATCTCGGAAAAAGTGTCGATCGCGATTGACACCATCGATCGCGATTGACAGGACCCACAATCGACTCTGTCGATCACGATTGACACTGTCAATCGCGACTGACGTGTCGATCACGACCGACAGGCCCGACGTACACCTCTGTCAATCTCGATTGACAGACCTGTCGATCGCGATTGACAGGCATTTTCAGCCAAATTTCTAGGGTTTTTTATTCCAAGTTTTTGGGGTAAATTTTAGGGATACTTATCAAGCAAATAGTGATTTGTGAGGTCCCGACACTAGTCACTTGAGAGAAAACATTGTTTTCCTGATAACCTGTTTTACCTTGTTTTCACCCTAGATCCCTAAACAGTCATAACTTTCTCATAGAAAAGACATTCGGAGTGATCTTTGGCTTGTTGGAAAGCTCGTGGGGAGTACAACAAAAGCTTCCACTGGTTACAGTAAAATTAATATCAGGATTATTAGATCTAGTATTTTGAAGTTGACCATATCCAGGGGGAACAAAACCAAGGGATCTCTAGAATTGTTTGCCATAAAGACAGAGGGCAAATTGATATCTAAATTGCATGAATGGAAGTGATTTATTATGTCATTTGAATCTAATTCTTGTGCTAACCTTGGGACTTTTATAGTTCCATTGAGAGCACTTGAGGGCGTCCAGAGCAAGGGCTTTTTGCAAGCTTGAGAACTGGGTTCTTGAGCACCATAGGGCAAGGGATCAACAAGTGAGGTTGGAATACTCTCAACTCCCATTGTCAATTCCTAGCTTAGGCTACACGTGAATAGTGCTAGAAGTAAGTCAGGGCAACGATAGGCACGAGACAAGTCAAAGACTATCTAAGAAATCAAATTCAAGTCAAGAGATAACCTGTGTGTGACCGATGACTTGAAAGGAAAAGAACTTAATGTGGAACGATCAACTTAAAGTGCGGAAATTAACTCAAGTATTCCTGACGGCGTAATATCAGACAAGATCATAAACACGATAATCAACTAAAAAAGAACAAAGTAACTGATACGAAAGAATGCAGCAACGAGGTTGTACTTGGGGAAATTGGGACTATTCAATTAGGCATATGAACCTTAGGTTAGGACGACACCTAGGGAGAGATAGACAAAGTCTTAGGTCTTCAGAGGCTAGTGTCAATCATACTACCAGGTCTTGGGCCCAGGAGTTGAGCCATTATTCTCACTACCCTAGCTCTGAAACCAGTGAGTCTGAGATGTCTCAGGGTATGGAGAGACCTATGGGAAGTTCAGGAGTGCCATATTTACATAGGGTCGAAGGCCCCTACAAGACGCAACTGGAATACCTTAGGACCAACTGATTAGGTGCTTGCATCTATGAGGATGGCTTAGGAAGATCCGTGGTCTAGATCAAAAATACTGACCAACCCATTGGACTCGAACATCCAGCAGTCAAGTTTGAAAATGGTGCATACCTAGACAAAGAAGGAACCATATATGTAGTCACCAGCCGCCCAGATAGGACAGACAAATTCGGGAATGTGATCCCAGAGATAGACATAGGTGACCTAGAGCAAGGAAACATAGGTGGAGAGCCTAAAACACCCTGAGGCAAATCCGTTCTTACTAGAATTATCACACCAGAGTGGATTCCCCAGGACAACAAGAGCATAGATTTACTCTTGAATCGAGAGACTAACAAAGCTTATTGGAGGTATAAGCCTGATCAGCCTAATGATATAGGAACGATCACGATCTATGAATTCAAAGACCCTGATAGCCCAGGCAAGGTGACCTATTTAGACAATGCTTCAGAAAGAATATTTGTGGTCATAGAGCATGGTAGGCATGCCTACACTTGGAAGGGGGAATTCATTTTTCCCCAACCAAGGTCTAATGTCTCTTTTGGCTACCAAGGAGCGGGAACATCCCAAGCTCATGGAGCCCAAAGGGATGGAAGTAGAGATAGGCCAGAATTGAGTTTTGCTAACCTGTTGGGAAGAGAAAGAACGAGAATGAAAACGGATAGAGTGGAACCTGAGAGACTTAGAACTCCAAGAAATCCAAGAAATGTAGATGAATTCCCTCTACCAAGACCTAGAGAGCACACGAGGACTTTGAGACCAACCCAGCTGGTAAAGTCCATGAAGAATTACTTCGATGGCACCGGAGACCCCTACGATCATGTGGCCGAGTTTATGCAAGTCTTGAGAGCTGAACAAGTTGAGGACCTATTCACGCAGTACAATGCCTTTGGTCTAACCCTTAGGAACACAACCCTTACGTGGTTTCAACCACTAAATGAGAGACACTTCAGGAACATAGACCAACTTCTGGAGGCATTCATTATTGAATTCTCTAAGAGTGGCATAAGGCATAATACTTCCTCACTGATTCACAACTTCAAGCAAACCCCTCAAGAGACGGTTAGACTTGCAGGAAGAAGGTTTAGGAAATACCTAGAGAGATGTCCTCTTTCGGAGTTACCCACACCAGCCAAACAAGTGGCTTTATTCTTAAATGGATTGCTAAGTACAAAGTTGAGATCATATGTGTACTTGAAAGACTCTAGGACCATAGAAGAGTGTGTCTGCATGTGCATCGACATCGAGGATAACCTAGGGAAGGAATTAGAACTTTCCAAAATCTACAAAGATTCAGATAGTTCTACTAGCCTCTCTTCCTCGCAATCCACATCTATCGAGGAACTCGCTGAGAAAGTAGCTCAAAAACTGGGTTTCTCTAGCAAACAAATCCCAAGATTTGCCCCAGTTAAGCGGTGCTATACTTGTGGAGGTGACCACTTCGCGAACGTATGTCCCATCATGGCTCAACCCCTAGTGAATCCCAGTAGCCAATACTGCACCATAGAACGGAGATACACAAATCACACAGCACAAGACTGCCCATACAATAAGCAAGCAGTGAGGCAAACCTACCCTCAACCCTATCCACCACAGGGAAGATATCAGAACCAGTACCCACCACAACAGTATACTAGGCCTCAACAAACCTACCAACCACAATATGAGGCCCAACAGAGACCTCAACCAATACTAGCTCAACAACCTCCTGCTCCAGCCAATGAGATTCCTGTAAAGTATGCAACTGCAGAAGAGAACCTGAATAGAGCCATAGTGCCAGTAACACCATTGCTTTCAGAAAGTGACCCCAGTGACCATAGCTTTGACTCCACACATATTGATAGCCCCCACGCTTACTACATGCAGTCTCGTGAACATGGTAAGTCCTACTATAGTGAAGAACTGAGTGAACCTAGTTGGGACCCACAGTATGCAAATGTCATGTACGCAAATCCCAACTCTAGACCTCAACCTAGGCAAGTAAGACCCCCATACCCTAGAGGACCATGCTACAGATGTCAGGGAGATCACCTCATTCGTGATTGCCGAATGCATGCACCTACACAACCCTAGTCAGTAACAATACAGGGCTTTTATCAAGATTGCAAAAAAGAGCATCTCCTACGAGGCTGCCCAAAGAACCCCAATAATATGCCAAAAATCACTCCTATCAACGTTATTGGGTTAGTAGTAGACTCTACAGGAAGTGTCACTTCCATTGCACCTGTGCAAGTGGTCAGCAGAGCTCAAGCTTTGCAGCAAAACCAAGGTTTAGGCCAAGAAAAGAGTACTGAAGTTAGTGAAACAGAGAGCATAACCAAGAAACGGACGAGAGCCTGGAAAGATAGCCGCGAGAGAATGAAAAGACAATGGGCAAAGAAGATGAGTGAACTCGAGGAAAGCCTAAGAGAAACGAGAGCCAGGATAACTGAACTCACCTCTCAACCTCACTCTCACACTACCCCACCACCATTCCCATCTCCATCTGATCCACCACCTTACAACCTGCCTCATGCGACCCCACCACCCCCTAGAGTAGGATCAATATTAGCAGATCCCACTCCCGAGGACCTAAATATCATGCTTAAGGCATATCAAGCCAGAATCCAAGAAGGGCCAAATGTAACAGATCATGAAAAGTGTTATCCTAGAGCCGAACTAGAGCTTGAACGAACTAAAATTTGTGCTAAGATGGTGGAATTGGCTGATACCATGTTTGAAGCCAGACGCCTCTTTAACATCTCTAGTTCAGCTAAGATGCAGTTACACTTTGATGGACTGCTAGAAAGATTGGAGAGGCTAATTGCACAATCAGAAAAGGAACCCACCCCTCCAAATAAGGGCAAGGCCAGTGAAGGAGTAAGCCTTCCTTCCCAGGAAGCCTATGTGCCTAACTCCACAGAACTAGACACATCTTCTTCTATGAATCGGTACACACCAGAATTCCTACGAGAGATTCAAGAAGAGAAATGGGCAAAAGAGAGTGAAGTCCCTCCTCCCATTGAACTTGTGGATGACGAGCATGATCAATTCCCACAAGACATTCCTTCCATTTATGGAGAGCAGGAGAGTGCACAATCTCAAGAGAGATTAGACTTTGAGTCTAATTCTTTACATGAATTACCCCACTTCACAGGCCCATGGGAAGCTAAGTCTACTTGTATGAGAGCACCCACGGTCATGGTAAGAAACGAAGATTCAGTCATACCTAGGAATACAGAGGTAGTAAAGAATACTAAAGTGCAATGCAATCTCACTTTAGAAGAGATACTAAAGGTTAGGCTAGAACTGTGGAAACATGTAGCCAAACAAGTACCAGAGATAGCTAAACCGCATTCCCAGGTAGGTTCTCATAGAACAGTGCCAGAAATTCCACTAGACAAGATAGGAGATATGAGTGAAGGAGAAGAAGGAAACACCTATCTTCCCATCACCCATCGAGGATACACAACCAAGGCAATTTTGGACTCAGGTGCAAGAGTTGCAATTGCTACCACTTCCCTATGGAAGCGTTGGGGCAAGCCAACACTTAGGCCAACGAGAATGAAATTGCAGATGGCTGATGGTCACATAGAAAGACCCTTAGGTTTGCTAGAAGGAATAACTCTCACTACATGCGGTGTTGAGTTTAAGCATACTTTCACCATATGTGATTTTAGCAAGAACCATGCCTATGAGATGATTTTGGGAAGACCATTTATGCAACAGTTGCAAGTGGTACAGGATTGGGGAACCAATTCCTTGTATTTGCAACACTTAGGTGTTACGACCAAAGTGAATCTCAAAGATTACTCTCATAGAGATGTCCCTCCTATCCAATGGAATCCCATCCATAGAGCCAAAGATGATACAGAGTCAGTGCATTCCATAGGATCAGGATCCTCATGGATGCATGAAGACACCCACTTATGGATGTGCAAAGTGGCAGTAGAAGAGGAGAAGAGAGAAAAAGCCAGAGAGGTAGGTGCGAAAGAGACACATAGATCAATTCAAGACCTAGCCTATGCACCTGTAGTATTTCTTGACGAAGAATTTGAACCTCACGGCTGGGCATAAATTTTAGCAACAATGGATGTAGCCATCAATTAAGAACAATGGATGCCCCACTGTGACAAGGATGGCTATGACATTTCAGTTTTCTCAATAGAACCAATCATGGGTAATTCGGTTCTTGAAGAATGTGAGCCTAGCACTGATGCGTTTGAGGATGCAAGTGACTCCGATCTAGAGTCAATCATTATGGACCCACCCTTTGCATCAGATGAAAAATACTTCTATGAGGTAGAAGTTCACCCTCAGAGACATGAAGAGCTAACAAATGATGTAAGGTTAACCACGCAAGTGACCGCTAATAATGAAGGAAAGAAAAAAAAGAAGAGAAAAGCCACCCAAGAAGAAGAAGAATCTTTGTTTGAGGTCCCTGAAAACTTTAAAAAATATGAGATAGACGATAGGAGAGTCATGATAAGAATGCCTAAATGTGAGGCACAATCAGAAGAGGCCTATGATAACAAAGAAACCACCAAGAAAATAGTGGTAGCCCTAGAAGAAGGAGAAGAGAGATGTACTTACATAGGACATGACCTGACGGAAGAAGAAGAGCAAGAGTTGATTGCCTTGCTAAGAGAATACAGAGATGTCTTCGCTTGGAGCTACAAGGACCTGAAAGGTGTAGACCCTGACATATGCTCACACACCATTCCCATGACCGCAGATGCAAAACCCTCTAAACAAAAGCCATACACATATAACGATAATTATGCTGCTAAGATCAAAGAAGAGATAGATCGCTTGTTCGAAGGTGGATTCATCTATGAAATTGAGCACACTGAGTGGGTATCACCCATCGTAGTGGTGCCCAAGAAGAATGAAAAGCTACGTGTGTGCATTAACTTGAAGAAGGTTAATGCAGCCACTATTAGAGATAACTATCCGCTTCCTATCACGGAACACCTCTTAGAAAGAGTAGCAGGCAAGGAAGTATACAGTTTCCTTGATGGGTTTTCTGGTTACAATCAGGTAGCCATTGCTCCAGAAGATCAGCATAAGACGGCTTTTGCCACAGAGTGGGGCATATTTGCCTTTAGATTAATGCCATTTGGGCTTACCAATGCGCCAGCCACATTTCAGAGATTGATGTGTCATGTATTTAAAGAATTCCTGAGGAAGAATTTGGAAGTCTATGTTGATGACCTCTGTGCCCATTCCAACATTAGATAGACACATATACCTGAACTCAAGCAAATCTTTGACAAATGTAGAGAATATCAAGTCTGCCTGAACCCAAAAAAGTGTGTTTTCATGGTCAGGCAAGGCAAGATTCTAGGACACATAGTGTCAAAGAATGGCATATCCACGGATGAGGAGAAAGTGAGGGCCATCGAAGAACTACCTAGGCCAAAGAATGTCAAGGAAGTACAAGCTTTCATGGGGCATTGTGGTTATTACCGATGCTTTATACACATGTACGCCATCATTGCAAAGCCTATGTACGGACTTTTGACTAACTTTGAGTGGACTGATGAATGTGAGAATTCCTTCAATGAGCTTAAACGGAGATTATGTTCAACACCAATCTTGACCACACCAGATTGGAATAAGCCCTTTCATGTTCACGAGGACGCATCCAATTATGCTATTGGATGTGTACTCGCACAATCTACTAGTGAAGGTAATATGGATCTTCCAATTGCCTATGCTAGTAGACAATTGAATGCAGCTGAACGAAACTATACCACCACTGAACGAGAAGGATTAGGCATGGTATATGCAGTTAAAACTTTAGACACTATTTGCTTGCTCTTGCTAATGGAATATGACTTTGAGGTTGTGGTGAGGAAAGGCAAGACTCACTTGAGAGTAGACCATCTCTCTAGGCTCACATCTGGAGAAGCCCCACAAGGAGTATCAGATGACCTTCCTGATGCTTACTTGTTTAATTTGGAAGTTGTACCTCAATGGGCCAAGCCATTAGTGTCAGTATTAACCTACGGACCTAATCACCCAGTCATAAACACTCAAGATAGAGAAGTAGTAAAGGCTCAAAAGTACCATATAATGGCAGGGAGTATGTACAAGCATACATATCAAGGGATATTATCCTGTTGTGTGGAAGAGGATGAGTACGAAAAATGGTTGCAATTAGCACATGTAGGTGCATTAGAGCAACACCATTCGAGGCAAAGAACTTTACAGACACTAAGAAGAATCAGAGTGCACTGGCCAACTATGGAAGCAGATGTACACAAGTTGTGTAAGGAATGCCCAGTCTGTCATATTAAACCACCTGTGGAGCATGCTACACTGTACCAAGTGTCTCTAATACCAGATTGGAGTGAACCATTAGTAGCCTTCCTGAGGACGAAAACATTCCCTCAAGATATGACATTGGCCAGACAAAGAAGTCTAGAACAAGAAGCCCTAGATTACTCACTCATTGGTGATAATCTATACAAGCGCGGTAAAGATGGTTACCTCAGATTATGTGTCCATGAGAGTGAATATCTTAAGATCTTGGAAATGGCTCACCAGGGTGTAGCAGGAGGACACTTGGGACCAGATCGGGTGATCAAGGCAATCCTATTTGCAAGATTATGGTGGCCCACCCTTCACATGGATGCACATACCTACGTGAAGAGGTGCGATTTTTGTCAGCGAACTCAGTATCCTATACGTAAGGATGAGATGCCATTGAAACCTATGATGGGTGGACGTGCATTCTCCAAGTGGGGAATAGACTTTGTAGGTCCTATTAATCCCCCAGCTAAGGGTTCACATGCTGAATATATCATTGTGGCCACAAACTATTTAACCAAGTGGGTAGAGGTAAAGGCTACGACAAAGAATGATGCTTAGACGACCGCTAAGTTCTTATTTGAGAATGTGTTTACTAGAAACGGGCTACCTATAGAGCTAGCAAGTGATAGAGGGACTCACTTCTTGAATGAAGTTATTGAAAATCTGCTCCAAGAATTCTTGGTTATACACAAGAAGTATGCCCCCTATCATCCACAAGCTAACGGGCAAGCCGAAAGCACAAACAAGATTCTATGCAATGTGCTCACCAAATTAGTGAATAATAAACGCTCTGATTGGGACAAACAGCTACACCATGCTGTTTGGGCATACAGAGTTGCCTATAAAATGGTACTCCAAGCCACACCCTTTCAGATGGTATTTGGCCAAAATGTAGTGCTACCATTGGACTTCTTGATACATACATTGAGAGTAGCACAAGAGCATGAGTGGACGGGTCATGAACTCTCGTCGAGAATCTTTGACCTTGCGCGACTAGGTGAAATGAGATTAAGAGCTGCTGCGGGAATTTATGCAGCTAAGAAAAGACATAAGGCATATTTTGATGCCCATGTGAAGGACAAAGGCTTGAAAGCAGGAGACCTAGTCTTAGTCTACACTTTAAAGCAACATGCACGGAAATTAGAGAAGAGAGGTTATGGACCTATGATCATAAATAGGATTTCCACAAGTGGAGCTGTTCAATTAGCCACTCTAGAAGGCGACATCCTGCCAAGTTACATTAGCGGATGCAGAGTCATACTTTATCAAGAACCCCTAACTGAGGAAATGCTCAATCGACTCAACATTGCTAAGAAACGCAAGGAAGAGGAAAAGCGAATTCGAGAAGAGGCATAGGCAGAAGCACTGGAACGAATCTGAAGGATGAAGTTGAGAAGACAGGGTAGAGATCAGCCTAGGACCGATGACTATTCGCACCCAAGATATCATATGGCGATGTGTGAAGTTTAAGGTATTAGTTCTCATAGAATAATTGATCGACGCCCTTTTGTAACCTTAGAAATAGGACAAGGAAAGAGTGCAAGGACTGTAATGTCCTTGATTGACTCAGGTGCCGCCACTAGTGCTGTTAAATTTTCTTACTGTCAAAAGTTGAAATTAAATGTCAATCCTATAGAAGCATATCTCATAGGATTGGGATGCATGGAGACCCCTTGCATGGGCGAGGTGGAACTTCCCCTCTACATTCAAGATGATTTACTGACAGTTAAAGTACTAGTGTGTCAAGATGAGGATCTCACTGAGCCTCTTGTCTTGGGTCAAGACTGGATCTATGATCATGCAGTCAACCTAACCCTAAGAAGTGGACTTCTTCAGGTATGGGTAAATCAGAGTCGAATTACAGTTGAGTTAGACAATGGAGCACTCAAGGAAATAGGAAAGGCTCACACTCTTGGTCCTTCCAGGAGTACACATGAAGATGACCATGCTATTCTTGTCCAAAACTATGTGATGCAGAGGGATGATTATCTCAACAAAGAAGTCAAGGATACAATGGAACTCCCTTCTTTTCCAAAGGCCATCGGGATGCAGCAACCAGAGTCAGATAAAAGGCAAAAGAAGCAGACTACCTATGCTCGAAGCCAAAAGAAAGTACGAAGCAAGGTGTCCCAGCCACCAAAATAAATGTGGGTGCGGAAAGGCAAGCATCCTGTTGCGGTCAAGCCACAAACACGGGCGAAAATTCCTATTAGTGATCAATGACACGACACTCATAAGAAATCTTTAAAAAATTCTTCTACGAAAGTGAAGTCGATCTGGGTACCCAAGAAGTCGATGAAGGCTGACCCACAATCAAGATAAATTTGGGTGCCCAAGGCTTGCTTGCGGGCTCAAATAGATACACAGAGACCACACCATGTACAACATGGTTCACTCACGCGAACAGCTAATACCTACTCTTATACATCACGCATGAACACATATTCACCCATGAGCATGAGTAGAATCACTTGTAAATGGGTCCCCAAAAAGCCTCATATCCAAGAACACACTCTTACAAAGCCCTTGAGAGTCTCCACAGAACCAAAACCGAAAGCCATCCACAGTGTTTGGCAGCTCAAAGCTTGTAATAAACCCCCCAACCCCATTTCTAAAATTCACCCCACCTACTAACTACATCATTCTCACACTACAGCTTTCCCTTTATCTCTTAGGACGATTCATACACTAACTACACCCATAATCACCGAGCACTCATTGACTAACTAACTTATCATTAAAAACTCATGTTAATGTTGTAACGGGGACACATGACCACTTGGTGTCCATTTCCAATGTTAACATTCATTTGTATATTCTCACAAAACCGGTGACCAGTCCCTTCAATATGGCCGAGGCTGTAGGAACTAGCTCCCAGGCAGGCACCAGCCCTCAGATCATGGACATTGAAGGTCTACCCATTGAGGAGGAGTTGAAGGAAAGACCACTGGCATTGAGGGCATTACATGCCATACTTGTTCAGAATCCTCCCTAGGGGCACACATCACCAGTAAGCAAAGACTCGCATTGGTTCAGCGATGTGGCAGGACCTATTGGAGAAGGCACTTGTGGGAGGCAGAAATAGAGTTTACTGGACGATGGGGCAGGTATCACTTCTTTAGCAAAGAGTTTGAGAGGCTTCAAAATAATGAAGGGTTGAAATTGATATGGAAGAAGGCTAGACTATATGATTATTTCAAAGCCCAGTTACCGAAGCCAGACTTTCTAAGGTGTTCATACTTGATTAGCACCCTCACTCCCAGTAAAGAGAAAAAGGGGTATAGCACCTTTGTCCTAGCATCTCTTACAAGGGGTAATGAACTGAAGCGCTTCAAATTGACTGACAATTAGGTAAGGGAAGCTCTCGACATGAGAGGTATGCATATCCCCACAGAGAAAGAGACAATGGTCCCAGACAACATGAAGAACAGGAACCTGACTAAACTGAAGGACATGGTGGCAATGACACCAACTATTGCCATTCATCTCCAAATGTGCATGCAACATTTCGTGTTCCCTGCTCAAGAGAGATTCACCATGCCACCCAAGAAGATCTAGTTCAGCCTATATTTAGTAGACACCTTCAATTTGACAATCAACATGACTCATTGGATTATTGACCAAATACACTTGGCACATCAACGGTGGTATAAGAAGCAAAAGTCAGTACTTTATGGATGATGTGCTCTCACAAGGATTGTTTACCGATGCTTGGCATATGATGTGCCAATTCAAAGGGCACTTGTTTGGACCAGGGTGCAAGAATTTCAATGAAGAGTATCAGCCGCAGGGCCTCCATCCAAGAACATGAGGGGAGCAGTTCAGATGCCCTGCGCACAAGCCCGCGGTGCTACACTAACACTAGAGACAGCTCCACGACTTCCAAGGAGGGTGCAACCTTTCACTATCAGATTACCAAGGACCGAATCTAGTGTTCCCACCGATACCCACTGATTTGGAGTTCCCTCATGGCTTCATGCTAGAGGATCTAACGGATGAGGAGGTAGCAAGAATAATTAATGCTACTAATTTGGAAGTTGAGGTAGAGCAAGCAAGCAGACAACAGACAGGCATGAACCAACCCCATCCAACCCAACCAGAAGTTGTCGAAGTAGAGGAAGATGAAGAGGAGACTGCAGAAGAGGAGCAAGAGGATGAACAAGAAGGACTATCCGACGAAGAAGAGCATGAATATGAGAAAGAAGTTGTACCAGAACTTGAAGGTGCCCCGGCTTATACGAAGCAATTGAAAAGACTATATGATACCATCAACCAGGTTCAAGAACAACACAAACTATCTTTGGCAGCAGGAAAGGCCCTCATGAACCAGATCCTGGAGGACGAAGGTGTGGATCAAAAATACAGGGCAACCCTTGACATGATTGCTGATGCATTGGGGGTACCTAAGACAGTGCATACCGCTCTCGCACACTCGCAAAGATCGGAGCGAAGATACGGCAGTCGTCCCCCTAGACTAGGGAAACAAATGAATGTCTTGGTATCAGAACCACAGGGCAGCACATCCACAATCATAGGCAAAACTCATACCATTCATCACACTGAGGAAGCCCATACTTCAAGTGCACCCCCCTCACCCCCTTTACCACCCTCCCCTCCAACTCCACCACCTTCACCTCCCACTACCAACGTCACCACCACTGTCACAACCTCAAAGTCCACTTCCCATACCGAAGCATAGACTGTGAGTCAACCCTCACAATACACACAACCTGACACCACCACTAGTGTAAATGCTACCACTGACACTGTAATTCTAACTGTAGCCACTGAAAACCCCATTCCCCCCACCACACTTTCTGGTGGTTTATATTCACAACTAAGACACCACTTTACACCTTCACTACCATCACCACACAGACGATTCCCATGTACACAATCACTCCCACGACCGCATCCACATATGACTTCATGGACATATCACCCACTTCCGCACCTCTCCCTCCCCCCATATTTCCACAATCTCCCATTCCCCTACCACCCACTTCACCCTTCTCAAGCACATCATACACACTCCCTTTCCCCTTTCCCTACCCTCCTGCATTCAACACCTTCCCTGCATCCACTCCTGTTAATAATGTATTTAATACTTTGTACGAGTGTATGTCTCAACTACAACAGCATTACCAGCACCTAGATGCTCAGCATATGAGCCTATTCAGAAACAAACGCTACAAGAAAGATTCATTAATTTAGAGAAGGAGAAGAGGTTATTACAGCAGCAGTTTAATACCTTACAGGCACAACATGATCAATTAGTAGCCAATCCACCCCAGCCAGATACTGAAGAAAAACAACAACTCGATGATATGTTACACGCTCAGATAACGGACAATCTCAAGCTTCGATGCAGCCTCACCTTACTACAAAAGCACATGTCCGCATCACTCGAAGAAAATAAACGACTACAAAAAGAGAACGAAGAAAACCTGGAAGCAACAATGGAGGGTTCACCGCAGGAAATTGACCCAGAGCATTTCAAGGCCATCCCATCTGAAAATATGCAAATTGTGTTGGAAACACATGCTGATCTCCTGGAAGTACACGCAGCCTTAGAAAAAGAGAGGGATGACCTACTAAAGAAGCTGGCAGCTCAGCAAGAGTCACCAAAAGAAGTCACAGCCGTAGCAGACACACCTGAAGAAGTCGCAGAACTCAGAGCACAACTGGAAGAACTACGAAATAAAGTTCTTCAATATGAGCGTCAACCCTCTCCCCTCGTGGAGCCAAAACCTGAGGACTTAGTTCCAATTGAAGTTGAGGAGATTTTTGAAGACCCATACGTACCCATGCCTACACCAGGGGGTAAGCAAACAGAGGAAGGAATGGACACAATTGAGATCGAAGCTCTTGAATGGATGCAAAAGTTAGAGAAGGTTGGTGCAACCCATGATGAGAGAGTTGCAGTACAGATACAATCGATGTCCCGATCAGAAGAAGTCATCATCAAATCGGATTACTTCAGAAACCTCTCCCATCATCGGTGGATTGGCACGTCTGATGATTTGTATGTTCCATTCTGCGTATTACTGGCAGATTATAATGCTGAAATAAAGCAGCGCACAACAAAAGAACCAACCTTGACAACACAATTTGCACCAAATGACATTCGTGCAAGCGCCACGCACGGGAATATATTTCAACCTACCTGGAGGATATGTCTGCTTGAAACATACCCTGACATGGTACGCACTTGGAATAACATGCCTTTATACATCAAGTATAACCCATGCTACTGCCCTGTCTTTCGACGAAGGTCTTGGCCAGAGTACACCAAAATAGTTTTGGCAGTTAAAGGATGTGAAAAGTGGCTAAACTATGTCTACTTAGCACCCCGTCGTGGCCAACCCATGGTTGGCTACATGATTTCAACCATCCGACACTGGGCAGTCAGATTCAAAAATGTACCAGATATCCTGGCACAGATGTGCCTCAAAATATTTGAGTTAATGCTAATCATTTTCAGAACCTTTTGAAATGTCAAAGCACCTCACCTTTCGGCTCTCGGATTCAATAAAGGCAACTAGGATCTCGCCTACGATATGAGCACAACACCACCATTCAATGTTGTCTATGCCTGGCATGCTCGTATCAAGTATCTACTAGCCTGCTTCAAGCAAACATTTGAGGAAATGTTTATCATAGGGTTCTGGGAATATCATTTCGAGATATTCATACCCAAACCATCTCACCTATTATAGCTATTAGCGGTTGAACAGGCTCTACACTTAGAACAGTTATGCATGCCGCATCCGGAGGTACCCGAGCCAGTAGACTGGGATGCCCTACTCACTGATTTGGCCAAAGGACTGAGAATAGCAGAACATCACTTAGCCACAGATGTCGTGGAGTACTACATCCAACGGTCCACACAACAAGGGTCTGTTTGGGACGATAGACGCGAGAGAGGGGGGAGTGTTGGCAGTGGTCCGAACGGTGAAGGAGTTACAAGACAAGGAAGCCAACGAGAAGGGCCAAGCAGACAAAGCAGTCAAAGAAGATCTGGCAAATAGGCCATCATTTTTTCCTAAATTAATATTTTCCAAATAGTGATTTAAGTCACTCCCCACCAATGTAAATACCATTCCACCTTTTTGTAGCTCCATTTTGTGCAAGCCAAGGAGTCCTTGAGCTTGAGGAGCATTATAAGTACCTACCTATCAATTTTCATATTTTTTAGACTCCGTTTGAGCCTCCAAATAGGCCCTAGAACCTAATTTTTAACTAGGCCAGACACTAGGTCTCGACAGGGCCAAAGCTAGTCAAAAACTATAAAAAGAGCTAGAGAGCTCATTTTTGAGGTTAGCTTGTTGTAGAATTGAACTTGTAAGAGCACTTTTGAGTAATCTAAATAATTCAATTGTCTCTTTCTTTGTTCTTGCCTTGTGTGCGCGTGTGTGTGTATGTGTGTGCATGTTAGTGTGCTTCTCACTCACTCACTTGTGCCATCACTTGTTCGAGGTCTTCATACCATCCTCATGTCTTCCCGAATTGACATTAAAGGAGGTGCTACTCATCACTAAGCTACATATGGTTATGAATGTTGGAGAATTCCTCTCCTATTCGCAACAAAAAGTGTAGAAGGCCTTCACATGATCAAGACATGAAACCTAGTATCCACTGAAGAATGCAATGATCTGGCAACTTTGGTCACTGAAACTAGAGAGTAATCTCTTCTAAATGAGCTATCAAACACTCAATTTGGAGTAGATTTGGTTTGGAAACTCTTTGCCTCAAAATAGGCTACCTCTCCACTTAGTTAGGCTAAAAACTGGACCTCACTAGAAACCTAATAACTCACAAAGCATAGTGAATTTGATAAAACTATTCTAAGTAAAGGATTTAATAGAGATACGCTTTCTAATGAATATTTAAACCCTAAAAATGGATACATATATTGAGAGATATGACTCTCACAATCAAGCTACCCATAAATTGGTATGTGACTAGAGATAGTCTATGAGACTGAAGAGAATGAAATGATTGAAACCAAATGGACTACCTACAAAGAGACTTCAATGCCTTATTCCTCTATTCTTGAGTGTCCCTTCTTGCCTAATTTGTAGCCAAATGACCACGAGCTCTCATGATGAGTTTGAGAGGTCTTCTCCATAACTCCTCCACTACTTTGAGTAGCCACTCTTCTCTTCTAGTTTAGCTTTTGGATTTGATTCTCTTTTTATTGATTCTCTCATTGCCTCCACTACTTGCTAAAATAAATGCTTCCATTTTTCGTTTTTGTATTTTCCATCTATTTGAAGAAAATAATTTTTGCAAAATATATATGATCTTGTTTCTTTATTTTTAACACTCCCCCTCAAGCTCACATGTGAGCTTGCACCTTCAGCCATATCTTGCAAGTTGATTTCATCCTTGAACCTCTTTAGCTTAGAAGCATCTAAGGACTTTGTAAACATTTCTACAACCTATTCATTAGTTATAATGAACTTTATATCCACATCCTTGCTCAAAACTTTTTCTCAAACATAATGATAATGCACTTCTATGTGCTTACTTCGTGCATGAAACATTGGATTGTTTGTTAAGTGAATGCTTGACACATTGTCACCATAAATTGGAATGGTCTCTTCCTGTGCATCAAGATCAGCCAAGAGCTTCTTAATCCACATAGCTTCACAAGTTGCAAAGGCTATTCCTTTATATTCAGCTTTTGTAGATGATAGTGCAATAGTAGGTTGCTTCTTTGAGCTCTATGTGATAGGTTTGCTACCTATCATGAACACGTAACCTGAAGTGGATCTTCTATCTTCCTTCGAACTAGCCCAATCAGCATCATTGAAGCCTTTTACTTGCAATTCTTCATCATATCTATAAATCAAGGCATGATTGATTGTGTGCTTCACATATCTTAGTACTTGTTTGGCTGAATTGAAATGTTCACTTGTTGGAGTTTGCATAAATTGAGAAAGACCTCCAAGGATGTAACACAAATCTTGTCTTGTGATCGTAGCATAGATCAATGAACCTATAATACTCCTATATGTAGTTACATCATGTAACTTCTCTCCATCACTTTAGCATAGCTTCACATTTGTGTCCATAGGTTGAGTGAGTGGTTTGCATTCACTCATTCAAGATCTGAAAAGAACATCGAGCAGGTACTTTCTTTGCATCAAGTAGATGCCACCTTTCCCATAGACTACTACCTCAATGCCTAAAAAGTATTTCAGCTCACCAAGATCTGAAATTTTAAACTCCTTACTGAGTTTTCTTTTTATCTCTTGTATTCCTGCAACATTACTTCCTATTATGATGACATCATCAAAATATATGCAAATGTATACTTGCTTGCCTTTTTCTTTCTTCATGTAGAGAGAGGGATTTGCACTACTTGGACTATACCCACACCTTGTGAGGTACTCAACCAATCTTTGGTTCCAAGCACGTGGTGCTTGCTTTAGCCCATACAAAGCTTTCTTCAATCTGCAAACAAAATCTAGATGCTTTTTATCTTCAAATCCAATTAGTTGACTCATGTATACCTTTACTTGAAGTTCATTAAGAAAAGCATTTTTTATATCAAGTTAATACAATGGCCATCTCCTTGCTACACTCACTGCAATCAAAGTTCTAATTGTTCCCATCTTTGCAACTGGGCTAAAAGTCTCTTCATAGTCGATGCCGTGAGTTTGCTTGAATCCTTTTGCTACTAGCCTAGCTTTATGCCTAGCTAGAGAACCATCATCATCTCTCTTTACTTTAAACACCCATTTATTTGGAAAAATATTCATACCTTTAGTCTTTGGAACTAGCTCCCATGTGTGATTGTCCTTGAGAGCTTTTATCTCTTCGTGCATAGTTTGTTGCCATTCTTTTTTGTGTACTTGCTTCTTCATATGCATCTGGTTCTTTGTCTTTGACCACCTGTGTCATATATGTAAAATGCTTTGCAATAAAACTATCATAGCTCAGCCTTTGAATTGGATACCTTGTTCTTGAAGACCTCCTTTCATTTCCTTTTGAATATTACTTCTTCAACCAATTCAACTTTACCTTTGGTGTAATCACCTCTTCATACTCTTCTTCACTTGCATTTGAATCACTATTTTGGGCAGCGCTTTGAGCTTCAAATCTTCCATAACCCGATGTTGGTGGTGAGGAATGACTCCTTAGTCTCCCCTTCAATGTTGAGCTTTCTCCAAATGATGTAGAGGCTTCTGGACCTGACATTTGAGTGCTTGATTGCTGAAATTCTTCTAGGATAGCACCTCCATCATGTTCGTAATCTTCTTCAAGAATCTTCTCTTTCCCTTTATCTCCAAACCATGGTCTTAGATCATCAAATAACACATCGTGTGAGACTCCTAACTCCATTATCATCGGATTGTATCACTTGTATCCTTTTGTTTGCGATGAGTATCCAATGAAAATACATTTTTCTCTCTTTGCCTCCATCTTTGTCCTTAGTTCTTGAGGGATCTGAACATAACACACACATCCAAAATATTTGAGATGTGTAAGGTTAGGTTTCTTATCGAAATAAACCTCCTCCAAAGTTAAATTATGCACTCCAGCCATTGTGCACTTGTTCATCAAATAAACAGCCATACTAGCTACTTGAACCTAATAGTTTAGTGGAACCTTCATCTCGTTGAGCATGCATCTTGCAACTTTTGTGATATGTCTATTTGTCCTTTCAATAATTCGATTTTGTTGAGGCATGTAGCTACATATAAATTATCTCTTGATGCCATTTTCATAAAGAAAATCTGAAAATTCTTTGGAGAAATATTCTCCTCCTCCATCAGACCTCAAGGTCTTTATGTAGCATCATGTTTCCTTTTCTACCTATGCTTTAAATCTCTTGAACATGGAGAACACATCTAATTTTTGTTTTATGCAGAACATCCATACTTTTCTTGAATGATCATCAATAAAAGTGATAAAATATCTATTACTAGCCGCTGATGGTTGTTGTGATGGTCCCCATACATCCGTGTGTATCAAGTCATGGACATTCCTTGCCACATAGTTGCTCTTCTTGAATGGTTGTCGAGTTTGCTTTCCTAGTTGGCATTCTTCACAAAACTCCTGTAGTCTAGCATCATTGAATCTTGGGAGACGTCTAACCACTTCATGGTTGCTCATGTCCTTGATTTTGGGCCAAGTAAGGATCCCTCAATTTTTGGATCAAGGTATTATGTATCTTTCATTGATGATTTTAGTAGGTGGACTAGATTATATTTTATGAAGAACAAAGATGAAGTATTTAGTTGCTTTAAAACGTATCTTGCACTTGTTGAAAACCAAACAGGAAGAAGCCTAAAAAGACTAAGGTCATATGGAGGAGGTGAGTACTTCTCAAATGAGTTTGATGCATTCTTGCAGGATAGAGGAATCAAGAGAGACATTACAACAAGGTATACCCCTAAGCAAAATGGGGTGGCAGAGAGGAGAAATAGATTAATTGTTGAAATAGCTAGGTCAATGCTAAATGATAAAAAATTACCTAATTACTTGTGGGAAAAAAGTGTATCTACTGCAACTTATCTTGTTAATAGGTTGCCATCAAAATCTCTTGATGGGATGAACCCATATGAAGCACGGCATGGTAGAAGACCTTCACTTGATCATTGCAAGATCTTTGGATGTGTTGCTTATGTCCATATACCATCTCAAATCAGAGGTAAGCTAGACCCTAAGGCACAAAAGTGCATCTTCATAGGCTATGACTTGAATCAGAAAGGATACAGTTTTTACAATCCTTCCAACAAAGGATTTATGGTTACTAGAGATGTCTTTGATGAGAATGATTCTTGGTTTGAAAGTTAATGCAGGAAAGTAAAATTGCCTTATGACTTGGAAGAGGAGTTTCCAAGTCTCACCAAGGAGGAGCCAAATCAGATTGAAGAAATCAACTCAGATGATTAGGACATCATCAACCTAGAAGAATTCAAGGCATGGAAATCCAAAGGTAAAGTTAAGATGAAGAAATTGGAGGATATACCTGAATCATCCAACCAAGCAATCAAAAGATCACAAAGGGAGAGCAAGAAGCCAATCAGATATAGGTATGACACTTCTATATTTACTAAGCATTCTATCTATCTTGCAACGGATTTGTCACTTGAGGAGCCATCATCATGGAGAGGAAAAGACCAAGACAAAATGAAAGGAAGCTATGGATGAAGAAATTGAAGCACTCAAGGAGAATGATACTTGGGAGCTAGTGCCAAAGAAGGAGTCTATGAAGGTAGTTGGTTTTAGATGGATCTATAAGATCAAGAGAAATTCTGATGGATCAATAAGCAGGTACAAATCTAGACTTGTGGCTAAGGGTTTTGCACAAACCCAAGGAGTTGATTATGAAGAAACCTTTTCACCTGTGGCCAAAATGCCAACCATCAAGGTATTGGTAAGTGTCGCTACATCAAAGAATTGGAACATGTACCAATTGGATGTAAAAAATGCATGTCTAAATGGCTGGAATTCAAAGGAGGTGTACATGTCTCAACCTTCTGGCTATGAGGACCCAAGAAAGGTAACATATGTGTGTAAACTGAACAAAGCTCTTTATGGATTAAAGCAAGCACCTAGGGCATGGAACCACAGCTTGAATACATACCTTCAGGATTAAGGATTCATCATAAGTAAAGTAGATCCTTCTCTCTTTGTTAAGAGAAGCAATTCAGAGGTGATATATCTATGTGTGTATGTTGATGATATTATACTTATAGGTAATGATGCTAATGGCATCAAGCAAATAAAAAATCAAATGATGTAGGGGTTCAAAATCAGTGATCTTGGATCACTAAAGTACTTTCTTGGACTTGAGTTAGTCTATACTAACTCTGGTATTTACATTACTCAAAGAATGTATGTACAGGATATGTTGAAGAAATTTCAATTGCAGGATGCCAAGGTAGCAAGCACTCCTATGGAAGTGAACCAAAAATTAAGTGCTCATGAAGGTGATGTGCTTGAAAATATTGGAGGATACCAAAGCATAGTAGGAAGCTTAAATTATGCTACATTGACAAGGATAGATATTGCTTATGGAGTAAGTGTTTTAAGTCAATTTATGCACAAACCTAGAGTACCTCATGTGGATGTTGCCAAGAGGATTTTGAAGTACCTTAAGGGCACTCAAAATCAAGGTTTATACTTTCCTTATACTTCAGATTTGGACATCAAGATATACTCAGATGCAGATTGGGTAGGTTGCAAAGATGATAGAAGGAGTACCTCAGATTATCTAGCCTTTGTAGATGACAAGCCTATATCATGGTCTTCTAAGAAGCAACCTACTGTTGCTTTGTCTTCAATAGAGGCAGAATATAGAGGATTGACAAATGCCACTCAAGAGGCCATATGGATCAGACTGTTATATGCAGATTTGGGATTGCACACTGTATCTCCAATGATTTATTGAGATAATACAAGTTCATTATATCTTGCAACAAATCCTATTTAGAGGGCCAAGCATATAGAGGTCCACTATCATTATGTGAGAGAGAAACTATTGAGCAAGGAAATTCAGTTGGCATATGTATCAACTCATATGCAATGTGCAAAATCATTGACCAAAGCACTTGATGGAAGCTTTGCAGTTTCAAAGCTATGATTGGATTGCAAGACATACAAGAAGATTGATGAAGAAGATCAAGCCAAGATGTTTGGCTTGAGGGGGAGCTGTTGGTGCAAGTGTCAAGCCAACACACTTGGCTAGGCATGAGAAGTTCCTTATGTGCAATTGATTGAAGGCCCATGGAAACCATTGCCTATGGATCTTTATCTTTTACCATTCGTAAAAGTCAAATTGACATGAAGGAATATTTGTAAAAGCCACAAAGCTCATGGAGTTAGATGAATAGGAAAGATACGAGTTTCTTTAGAGAGAATATCTCCTAGATTAGGGGATCACCTTTAGTGAAAGCCAAAGTTGAATTCAAATTCAAATTTTGAATGAATCATCTATAAAAGATGAATATAAAACTCGCGGGATAGATCACTTCAATTTCTGAGGATTTGTTGATCACATTGTAAGAGAGTGAGGCTCACTTCATAGCCTACACTTCTCATCATCATTGGACATTGATTATCATGCCAATGAACATGTATAACATTGTCATATAATACAATAAATCATTGCTTACATCTGTTGACCTCTCTGTCATTGTCACTCAAAACAATCAACAGGGAGTCGTAACAAACAAGAACTATGTCGTAAAAAGAGAACACTCTCGTCAAAAATTACATGTTTTCACCTCATTTTTGGAATTCCTTTACACCAGTATACATATATTACAAAAATGAGGTGAAAACAAGTAATTTTTGACATTTTTTGTCATTTTCTCAAAAAAAAATGAGCTCAAAATGTAGTCAAAATTTCACTATATTAGGCATTGACGTGTCCCAAAATGTATATGATAAGACATTGACATGTTCAAAATCTATATGATAAGACATTGACATGTCTAAAATATATATAAGAATGTAGAAATCAGTAGTTTTTACACAAAAATAACATTTTAGACATATCTTTAATGGGTGGATATCTGATTGTTATTCAAAATTGCTACAAAACATGGTTTCATTAACCAAACTACTTTGAGGCATTTACATAAGCACTAAAAATGTCTGAGAGCTTCAATGCAACTCACAACTTTGTCGATCTATGTCTACACCGTCATCATCTGATGCACTTGATTCAGTCTCATACTGTTGAGAGCTCTCTTCTTCTTCTTCTATATCCACAAGAGCTCTATCTTCATCCACGTACATACCAAATTCTGCAGGATCATGCACAACTCTTCTTGTTTTCCTATGATTTCCTGTACCACATACATCTGGAAGCTTTTGTTTTATCATGTTGATGGTTGCTTTCCTCAAGTGACCAGTTTTTGTCAAGGAAAAATCATAAACAAGAATATCTACATCATCCATTTTAAGAGTGGATGTGCTTCGAGTATTCTTTTTCCTTTTTGAACCTGTTCGTTTAGTATCACACACCATTTCTAAGTTATATTTACCTGTGAATGCATTACTACTTTTAGTGTAATACCAATGCACCACCAAAGCCTCTATTCTTCTCTGATCAATATCTTTAGTTATCTCTAAAACCTTTGCAATCCAAAATGGTCTGGTAGCCTCATCACCATCAGCAAGTACTGCAATAAGCGTTCCAACATTTATCTCTATTAAATTTCCTTGCCATCTTGCTTCTGCCTGTTTTGTCATCCTTGGGCCTACATAAATATTTCTTTCTGGTGGATGTATAAAACTTTGAAGTGCATCTGCATTACATGCTTGGGCCACATTCACGGATCTTTGTGTACAAAAATCCCATGTGAATGGAACATCAACTGGCCAGTGACCTGCAATTGTATACTGTATAATCTCTTCTTGATGATTGAAAAAGTCCTCCCACCAAGATACATCTTGATCTCCAGCATATTTTTTTGCACGCTCAATATGTCTCTTCTTTTCAATGAGTGCATGCATCCAGCTTTTACTTTGATCAACCACACTTCCACATCTTTCTGTATTGTTTTTATCTTCATATGGTGATTGTTCTGCACCATACACTGTTACAGTAGACAAATTAGGCACCTGCAATAAGAATCTGCATCCATCTTTAGGCTCCCACCCAAGAGAAGATGAATACTGCTTTGCAAATAAAAGGGTTATTTCATCAACCCTCCTCATCAAGAATACATGGTTGAAACTAATATTGTGCAATGGAGCCAAAACCTTAGCACTGTTATCAAGGCCCATTGAGCAAAAGTGCTTAAAGTCATAAATCTGTGTGAGGTGTTGAACTTCTGGTTTTGGAGTATATGCTTCTAAAATCAGCTCAGATAAAATCGGAAGAGTAAAAGCATTGTTACGTGCCAACTTCTTAGAGAAAGTACTGAACATTTGATCAATGTGATCATGAGTGTGGCCAACCAGAAGAAAATTTACCTTAACCTTCTGAAATACCTGTTTTTCAACAAGCATGCTTAAATATCCAAAGACTGTAGAATTTTTATTCTCTCTTGGAGTATTATCTAGTTGCAAATATAGAGTTGGTGGCAAAAGACCCTTCCATGATTGCAAAACACGATGAATGACAGTAACTGTAAGGTTTGGATCATTATGCACATTCGGATATGTGAAGAAAACCTTGGACATTACAGTTCCATTGTATACCAAAGCGCCAACCAAATGCATTTGCACAAGGACTTCATCTCCAATGTCCTTAGGGATGCGATAAAAATGTGGCAAACAAGTTCTTTTTTTATCCATACCATCGATCAACAAACACATATAACGCTCCGGATTTCTGAGTGCCTTACTTCGATGATGAATTGCTTTCTTTCTCTCTAATGTTTGACTGTCACGATGGTTGTTAAGAAGGTTTTTAAAATTATGCTTTTCCTGTGGTGTTGTAGCCCCTTTTGCCATGTTTTTCAAAGTGGCGCAAACTGAACATTCACCCATTCTAACTTTACGAGGAATAGAAACATTGTTAAACTCTTCCTTCCATAATCGAGTAAAGTGACGATACAACACATACTTCTCATTTCTATTTTCCATGTCTTCTCTATATATTTGAAATACCTCTCGACGAGTAAAGTTATCTGACAAGTGCAACCTTCCAGTTGTAGGCATAACTTCACAATGCAAGCTAAAATAGTTCATCATCCAATTCATTGCATGACGTCCAGTAGATCCTTTGGTCCCAACATGGAACGTATCCAAAATGAGATCCCCATTCAAAAACCCTTGTTGAACCCTATGTATTCTAAAATTTCCTACACCCATTGCAATTTTAAATGCAGCCCTACAGCATGGCATCCCTTGAGTAAAGAAATATTCAAAACCAACACGCGTTACTGACATGTTATCCTCAATCATTTGCATGCAAGAAACAAGGTATATATCTTGCCTTTCACTATCTAAATGGAGGAATTTTTCTCTTATGTGCTTTAGTTTCTTCATCCCTAAATTATACAAGCATTTCAAACCACAACAATGCTTCACAATATCCAATGCAATCTGTCTATCTGAAGTAAGAAATTTAAATCTTTTTCGACTTACTTCACGAGACCTTCTTTTAAATCGTAGATTGAGCTTGCTTTGCTTTTTCGTTGCTCCACATGCACTTGAGTCAGAAGGGAGATCAATGGTTGGATCAGATGGGAGATCAAGAGGTGCATTTGGTTGAGCAGCATTGCACTGTGAATTGGATAACTTAAATGACTCAACAGAAAACATGGAATCATCAGCACGTTCTAAATCATAGGGATCATCACTTCTCTGGAAAGGTTCAACTGAGAACAATGAATCAATATGAGCAGAGGAAGCTGATGCCCAAGCATCCACTGAAAAGATTGAGCTCATCTTCACTGAGTTCACAGAAGACTGAAGATGAATGACCTTTTTAAATAAGTAGAAATCCGAGATCAAGTGAAGATCTCACATCAAATGTCACATCAAGAAGATATGAAATCAAAAGCTTATTAAAGTACATTAAATAACATAAAACATCAAATTACATCAAATCACTTAATTACTCAAATATACACTAATAAGGGAACCAAAGATTTGATTCACTTTTGATTCAAATGAGAAACACAGTTGATTTCTAAGTACATATGAGTCATTCAGTCTAAGCATTGTGAATGAATCAAAATATATCCAAGTTGAGTTCCAACAGGAATATATAATAAAATTGTTTGGAGAAATTTTACAAGAAGAAATTTTACAACTGGAATATATCCAAGTTGAGTTCCAACTGGAATATGCTATGCCATTGAACACTATACAAGAAGAAATTTTACATTTGGTTAAGATTTCAAGGATTAGGTTTTATTGTGGTCTTGGCTAGATATCAAAGAGGTAGATGAAAGTATATTGAAAAAGAATTATGTGTAAAAGAGGCACACAGAAAGTATATTTATACATTGATTTTCCATTTCAACAATGTGTTACAAGATAAATGTGAATATGAACTAAAGTGTGGAGGATAACACTATAAAGATGTCATTAATCTCACAACTTAGACCTAATTTTCTCCCAAGCAACAGACTCTAAGAAAAAACTTCTACATGAGATTAGAAATCCTCATGTACATACCATAATGTTGCCATTGAAGTTTAATTTCCATGCAAATGTATATAAATAGTTGCAAGGTTCTGTACTAGAATGTTTATTCATAGTGATTTTCCATTTCAACACTGAGTTACAAGATAAATGTGAATATGAACTAAAGTGAGGAGGGTAATACTATAAAGATGTCATTAGTCTCCCACATTTAACACAACTTTGACTTGATTTTCTCCCAAGAAAGAGATTCTTAGAAACAAATCTCTACATGAGTTTAGACATCCTCATGGACATACCATACTCTTGCCATTGAAATGTAATTTCTATGCAAATGTATATAAATAGTTGCAAGGGTCTATGAATATTTCATTAAAGTGGCTCTGAAACAGCCTATTTGTGTGGGTGCTATTCCCTGGTTAGATAAGTTGGCAGATTTAATTAGCAAGTGGACTCATTCAGTTAGATCCAGTTAGTTTCTGGTTCAAGTTACCCAATTGCCTATAAATACCAGAGGAGGAGATCATTCGCATTTTCAAAATCCACGAGCAAGAGAGAGCAGCAGAGCACAGACAGCCATGGAGCACAGAGGTCAGCATACCAGCAAGCCAAGTCTGATGGAGAAGAAGAATGTTGGCAAAAGTACCAAGAGGTAGACAAAATCATAACATAAATAAAGATTCCAAAAAGATTCCCTCTGTATGTCTGTGTAAATATCTGATTTCTAGGTATTTATTTTTCTTACCTCTAGAAATATGGATCCAAATCATGTACAGCTCGATGCCTGGCATCGACTTTAAGGTGTAAGTCAATGCCAGGCATCGACTTTGTGTGCAAGTCGATGCCAGGCATCGACTTGAGGGTGAAAGTCGATGCCAGGCATCGAGTTGGGGGTGCAAGAGTCGATGCTTGGCATCGACTTGCAGCCCCAAGTCGATGCCTGGCATCGACTTGGGGCAGCAAGTCGATGCCAGGCATCGACTTGCAGGTGCAAGTCGATGCCAGGCATCGACTTGCACCGACAAGTCGATGCCTGGCATCGACATGCACCTACAAGTCGATGCCAGGCATCGACTTGGGCCCAAAAGTCGATGCCAAGCATCGACTTGCCGGCATCAACATGCACTGAAAAGTCGATGCCAGGCATCGACTTTTGGGTGCAAATTCGATGCTTGGCATCAGCTTTTGGGCCCAAGTCGATGGTTGGCATCGACTTTTGTGCCCAAGTCGATGCCAGGCATCGACTTTGTGTGCAAGTCGATGCCAGGCATCGACTTGAGGGTAAAAGTCGATGCCAGGCATCGACTTGGCCCAAAAGTCGATGCCAAGCATCGACTTGGGCCCAAAAGTCGATGCCAAGCATCGACTCTTGCACCCCCAACTCGATGCCTGGCATCGACTTTCACCCTCAAGTCGATGCCTGGCATCGACTTGCACACAAAGTCGATGCCTGGCATCGACATGCACTTAAACATCGATGCCTGGCATCGACCTGAAGCTCAAAATCGATGCCTTGCATGGACTTGGGCCTTTGAAACCACATTTACGTTTGATCTGATATTTCCAAGTGCCTTCAGGGATGCGGAGTACAAGGATGAAAGGCCCATCAAGAAGCTCAGAGTCACCATGGGCTCTGCTGACCAGCAACGTGACAAAGGCAGTGGTCACCAAGCAAAGCCAAAGAAAATTATTGCACCATTATCCTCTGAGAAGGCCAGCAACCCACTAGGAATGTCCTCAGGTGGACAGAGTAGCATAAAAATTCCTGTGGAGGATCCAAATATGAAGGAAAGGTCTAGGGAGACCGAGGTCATGAGGACAGATCGTCCACTTCGGGACATGACAAATCTCGAATGGTGCCTTCAGTACGTTGAAGAGAAGAATGCAGTCCTCCTTGTGTTCGCAGGGGCCTATGGAAGAGGAAAGATCACGACAACACAAGGTTTTCAGTATGGACTTGTTTACAAACTGGATTATGAAGATGAAGATTCTGACAACCTGCTTTTCTTGGTGGAGACATCGAAAGGATTAAGAAATATCATATGCAAGATGGATTTCTTGTGCCCAGAGTGCTGTGTTCCAGAAGGGCTAGCTCAGATATGCAGAGACTCAGTGAATTTCATCAAGGACCTGATGCCATGGATCCAGGGCAATATCATGCCAACACAGCACAAGAAGACGACCCCTGTAAAGGCAAGGGGTAAGCAGAGTGTGCAGAAAAAGCCCCAAAAGAAAAAGAAGATAATTTCAGAAGAGGACTTTTCTGACTCAAGCTCTAGCTCTGGGGACATAATTGTTGCACCTGGTGGAGAGCTTGCATCTAGTGTGCTTGGCACTGAGCAGAATAAGATGAGGGAGGACATAGCTAGAAGAAAAGTTGTGAAGAAGGGGTAGTTGTTCCACCTGCCGATTAATATTATCCACAGGCCACCAGTGGATCCAGTCACAGGGAGGAGGCCCCTTGAGATCAGGGAGCCACATAATTTGCACGTCCAGAATCTTAAGAAGAAAATGAAAATAAATCCTCATGCTACTGTTGTGCCATTCCTTGTCATGGTGGATCCGAATGAGTGCAGCTGTGTGGAGGATTTCAATGAGGGTTTGTTTGAGGATTACACTTATTATGTGATTGGAGGTTCACACTCTGCAGAGGCTCGTAGACAGTTAGTGAAGGAGCACCCTACTACATTTTTTTTTAGGTATGCAGAGTGTAAGATATATGCTGGTCTTACAACTGAGGAAGCCAAGCTTCTTGCTTGGGATCACAACAACGACAATGACTACAGGCAGAAAATGTCCTCCATAGAGAGAATTCGGTTCTTCCACCATGAATACGAAGATTGTCTTGTGAAGGAAGCTGGGAGAATACATCCCAATCTACGAAAGCAATGCCTTATTGAGGTTGGAATTGCATTGGATGAGAATAGAAAGTCAGATGCTTTGAGGAAATATGATCCATGGTTTCAACTGGCATTCAGATCAGGTGAGATCTGAGATCTTCAGGATAGAATTTTCACAATGTGGGAGCACAAGGAGGTCAAGGGCCAGAAGCAACGAAAGTCGAGGCCAGACCCACAAGTTGATCTGAAGGGAAAGGTAAGGAAAGTTGACCTTTCAATTGAAGAGGCTCCTGAGGACATGAAGCTGACCCCATGGAGGGCCCTTCAAGGAATCAAGGATGATACATTGATCATATCAACTTTGTCAAGGGTAATCTCGAAGGAGTTAAGCCTCGAGGAGATGGTGACTGAGCTCAATAAGTATGTATGTTATTCTCAGATCCTTTTTCCCTCCTCCCATGCTTCTTGTCTAACCTAGTCTCTTTTATATTTATGTGTCTGTAGTCATAAAGTGTACATGAAGATTCAGGAGGTGATGATGAAGAGGCTGGGTTGCTTTTCTTGGACAGAGGTCCAAGCAGACTATCCAACCACATCATCCTACAAAGCCTTATCAGAATATTTCATCCTGTTTCGTGATTGGGTAGGTTCTCTTATCAGAATATTTCATCCCAACCAATTTGATGCATTGCATGGCATCGACTTGGGGGCATAATTCGATGCCTGGCATCGACTTGGGGGCATAAGTCGATGCCTGGCATCGACTTGCAGCATAAGTCGATGCCTGGCATCGACTTGGGGGCATAAGTCGATGCCTGGCATCGACTTGAAGCATAAGTCGATGCCTGGCATCAACCTGCAACAAAAGTCGATGCCTGGCATCGACCTCGTGGCAAAAGTCGATGCCAGGCATCGACTTAGGTCCCAAGGTCGATGCCAAGCATCGATTTTCAGTAGAAGGTCGATGCTTAGCATCTACCCCAACAAGAAATCGATGCCATACATCCGTTCTTTATGTTCTGTTTGCTGTACTGAAGAGCTCTTTTAATTGTCTTTCCAATTTGTTCTGCAGAAACCAAGGAAAAGTAAGTCTACAGAGGTACTAGATGATTGCCCCCCTGCATTCCTTGCTCACATTCAAAGAGCAAGGCATGAGAAATCTAGACTGAAAGCGAAGGAGATGGATTTTGATGATGAACCTGATCTTAAATGTTTCTCCAATCCCCTAGACCCCCTTAGGCCTGTATATTACAATGTGTTCTGTAGTGATGTAAATAATATTTGTTCTTTTGTGCCTAGAAAACATTTCTCCCTTCTCATAGCGGACATACCCTATGGATTTAGGATGTTAGGATCAGTTAATGATGATGAACCCTTCAAACACCCTCAGATTCGGAAGATGGTCACTGATTTTGCAGAGTTGACTATGTCTCCTCTTTGGAGGATAGTAATTTTCCATAGCAGAGACCAGTCTTTCTCTGTTTCAACTGCTCTGAAGGCAAGATGTCATGCTGTGGAGTGCCTCACTTGGTAAGTAATCTTCTTTCTATCTCCATGGCTTTAATGATGCCCTCTGTGACTCATAGTCCTTTTTTGCAGGGTGAAGACAAACGTAAATCACACTCCTTTGCATCGGTTTGTGAGCGCCACTGAATGCATTACAGTTGGCTATTATGATGAAGTTAGCAAAAGGAGAGTCAGGGAGCATTGCAATGAGAATGGGATCTCAAATGTGCTCATGTTCCCAGCCGTTACCAAGAAACTTCGTCATGTAGCTGGGGACATGACATTGGTTAACCCTTATCAGAAGCCACAAAAACTCATAATGAGATTGCTTCAGCTATTTTCCAATGATGATGACTGGGTCCTAGACCTTTTTTCGGGCACAGGTAATTTCAATTTTCACAATTTTCCTTATTCCTTGTTGATTGAAGCCTCTAAGAGGTTTTCTGCTGTTTCAGGAACGACTCTGGCTTGCTCCTTAAAGATGTTCAGGCACTGCATAGCTGTGGAGAAGGATGATGCTCAAGTGAGCTTCATTAGAATGAGAATCAATGGGCTGAATGAATGCCCAGATGAAGACCAAGAGGTTGGAAGGAAGCACATTGCAGATACGGAGAGATTCCAACCAGCTTCAAGGGAGCCTGTTCCCCCACTTGCAGATGAACCTGGGGACATGGCTGACCTTGAAGAGTCAATCTTGGAGCAAGAGAGGCAAGATAGGTGTTCTAATGTGCCAGAGGATACCAATACCCTTGAGCGTGAGGAAAGCTATGATCAGCTTCTATTGTAGATTCACATAACTCTTGTAAAACACATGAAATGCAAAAGATCATTTTAATGGAAATATAATTTGGAGTTCTGCTTCCACTTGGTGTTCAACTTGATTTATCTTGAGCATTTCTTTGATCATGTGTGAATATTTCTTAGTATAATTTTGTTGAATATTATCTTCTCTTGGGAATGCTTTTGTGAAGTGTATTTCATTTTTTGTTAATATGGCCAGGCATTCAATGGGGATCTTAACCATACAAAGGGGATGATCTTAATTGCCTTGTTAAAATGCTCTGATTTTTACAACACATGTACTCTAATTTTCGAGTAACTTTTAATTAGCTATCATCTGTGCTTGTTGAGGTTATAGATGTAATGAAGGAGCTTCGCGAATTCTTACTTGTACCTTTTCAACTCTAATCTATTGTCCAAGATCATGATGTGGGATTCTTGGTCATGCTCAACAACTAGTTTTCATGGCAGCAAGAATTTTAGTATATCTATCTTGACTACTTGGGATATGAGATCAAGCTTCTAAAGACAATATTTACAAGCAAGACTCGTGATGCTTTCTAGATATTGTAAAATGCCCACTTTTTTGCTTCATATAATGGTATTTAGGTAAAAAGAAAAAGAGAACATGTCTTTGTTCTCCTTTGTTGTGACTCAGTGTTAATCATTTTGTACTGCTCATATCTCAATCATTACTCCATCATTTCCAATTTTCTATAGCTCATTGGAATCAGTTTAAGTCTACTACATGCTGACAAAATTTAAAGACATTCCATTTAGTGGATTGGGAGAAAAGCATGTCGAACTGATCACTTGTCATTCTCTGCAGAGGTCCTAAAAATCGGGGGTACTGCTTTACTTGCTAAATTGATTGCTCTATGTATAGTCAATCATTTTAAGTGAATCCACTTGGAATCATTAGCTTATTAAGCTAATTTGATAAATCCAAAAGGAATTTGATTATTTCCCATTGTACTGGAGGCACTAAGCTTAATAAGAAACAGGTGTGTGAACAAAAATAGAAGGTTTTCATTGGATTGTGAAGTTGGAAGTAGTCTGTTTTGAATCAAGCATTACTTGCATCATTTCCAAAGTATATAGGAACTTATTTAGTGTCATTGGAAATTTAAGAGGGCCTACAACTCAACTTTGAAGCTAAAGAGGGCCGATAGAAAGCAGGAATTAGTAGTACCAACTAATTTTCTAGAGTGTCTATCCATCTTTCCCAATACACATGGCACCTAAATAGTTCCTCTCATTTTCTTTGATGGGGGCCCTGTGGCTGATGCTCTTTGCTGAAATTCCTACACCCTAGTCCAACTGAGTGCCCTTTGGATTGGCACATCATATGCAAGGCACCGATACACAATTCTAGTAAGTGCACAACATCCATATAACACTGACTTCTATTTCTTATACCAACGTTGATGTGCAAGATGGATCTGGTTGATAATCCAATGTGGCATGTATTGTTAGGTTCAGCATGTCTGCCAAGTATAAGCTAAACGAGATCTTCTTCGGTGGCATTGTAAATCTTTCTTGGGCTGGGAGCGGGAAGTGCTACATGCACATTTGGAGGTGGATGGCAATAATTGGGGTCATTGCCACCATTCCCTTCCATTTAGTTAGGTTCTTGTTCTTCATATTGTCTAGGATCATTGTCTCCTTCTCAGTAGGGATGTGCATACCTCTCATTTCTAGAGCTTCCCTCACCAAGTTTTTGGTTAATCTAAAATGCTTAACTTCATTCCCTCGTGTCAGAGAAGGAAGTACAAATTTTCTTGTCCTTTTTTTATCTCTACTAGGAGTGAGTGTGCTAACTAAATATGAACACCTCAGGAAATCAACCTTAGGTAACTAAGCATGGAAATAGTCATCCAATCCGGCCTTCCTCCATACTGGTCACAATCCTTCACTGTTCTGGAGCTTTTCAAACTCTCGTGTAAAGAAATGGAATCAGCCCCACCGTCCATTAAACTCTATCTTAGATTCCTATAAATAGGTGCCATCCCCAAGGGGTCCTACCACTTCACTGAACCAATGAAGTGTGCCCTTGGGAGGATTTTGAATGGCTATTACGTGCACTGCTCTTAACTCCTATGGCCATTCCTTCAACCCCTCTTGGATAGGGATACTTTCAATGTCCACTATTTGAGAACCAGTGCCTGCCTGGGAGCTCATTCCTGCAGTGTCTGCCATGTTGAGGGTATTGATCACCAGTTTTGTGAGAATATATAAATACATGTTAACATTGCAATGGACACAAAATGACCATTTGGCCCCATTACAACATTAACATGATGAACTGTGATGTGGTTAGCAGGTTAGTTAGTGTTCGCATGGTCGTGAGTGTGAATTGTGGTTAGTGGATGAAGGGTTCCTAGGTGCTAAGTGGAATAGTAAAATGTAGTGTGGGTATAGTTAGTATGGGGATATGGTTTTACAGTGGGATCAAGTGGTTTATTACAAGATTCGGGCTGCCAAACATAGTGTATGGCTTTATCTTTTGATTTTGTGGAGACTTTTGAAGGCTTTACAAGAATGTCTACTTGAGGCTTTTTAGGGACCCATTTACAAGTGATTCTGCTTGTGCTCGTGGATGCACATGTGACTATGCATGTCAAACAATTATAGATATCGGCTATTCAAGTGTGTGAATAATGCTTTACATTGTGTGGCTTATGTGTGTCTATTTGAGCCCGCAAGCAAGCCTTAGGCACCCAAATTTGTCTTGATTGTGGGTCAGCCTTCATTGACTTCTTGGGTACCCATATTACTTTCATCGACAAATCTTTAGGAGACTTCTTATTAGTGTCTTATCATCAATCAGTAGTATGACATTTCATCGGTGGTTCTAGCTTAGCCACAGTAGGATGCTTGCCTTTCCATACCCATATTTTCTTCAGTGACTGAGACACCTACTCTTCTCTGGCTATACACACAAGCTGCCTTCTTCCTCTACACTCAGTTCTCCTTTGGTTGCCTCGTCTCGATCACTTTTGGGAAAGAAGGTAGTCCAATGAGATTCGTGGATTTTTTGTTGAGAACATCATCCGACTGCATCACAGAGTGTCGGACAAGAACAACGTCTTTATCTTCATGTGTACTCTGTAAGAAAATAACAGCACAGCGGAATAGACCTGTAGACAGAGTTGAGAGAAAAACGCAGACAAAGATAGACGCAGACTGAGAGGGAGAGAACTCAAATTCTCAGATTGCAAAGCATAATGCAGTTACAATGATGGTGCTGTCCACCCGTGCGCTCCCACTGTGGAGCTTAGATGGCGATCTAGATAGACTCTAGATGAAGGGCTTACTAGTGCGCAATGCTATATAAAGCTCAACCTGGGCTGTGCTTATATAGCTTTTACAAGGCGGTTCGGTATAGATAAACGTAGTCGAGAGATACAAATTAGTCGGTAAAGTATATGATCCGACAATATCTCCACGACCAGAAGTCCTACCGTCTCGGCCCTACGGGCCGGGGAGATAGGCCCCCCGGACCCCGCAGAAGGGGGCAAGCCCCCCTCTGCACTCCCCCCATTAAGGTTCTATGGGGAAACTGCGCGACACCACAGGGCCTTTATTTTCACCTTAAATGATAACCCAATGGCCTGGAAGTTTATGCCCTACCTAACCTGACGGCTAGGCTCACAAAGATCATCTATAACCATCAACGGTCACACATAGACCTCATCTAACTTGGAAGTTAGGGTTCCACAAATGTCCGGGCTCTCATAATGGCTTCTCCTCATAATGGGGGCCTTACAACTTAGAGCACCATGGATCATTTGTGGTCACATGAGGGTGGAGTATTGAGCATATCTAACACCCCCCCTCAATGTCCACCCAATGGTGAACTACCTCCTTGGTCCAATCCCAAGCTTTGGAAAGTGTCGAAGAAGTTGCTCTCTCCCAAGAGCCTTGGTGAAGATGTCTGCTCCATTTTCTTCAGTAGGGCAATAGGTTATCTCCACGACCCCGTCCTCAATCAACTCACGCACATAGTGATACTGGATTTCTATGTGCTTCGTACGTGCATGGAAAACATGATTTTTGGCGATGGCCATGCAACTTTGGTTGTCACACTTCAACTCTGTAGCCTCTTGTCCTTGTATTCCTATGTGCCATAGGATCCTCCTCAACCATACTGCTTCACATGCTGCAACGCATGCAGCTTTGTACTCAGCTTCAGTAGAAGATAATGCTACAGTCGGTTGCTTCTTACTGATCCAAGAGAAAATCCCTAATCCTAAAGAAAAGCAATATCCAGAAACTGATTTTCTGGTATCAATATCTCCTGCCCAATCTGAGTCACAGTATCCGGCAAGAGATGATCCTTCTTCATAAAGAATACCATAATCAATGGTTCCTTTCACATACCTGAGTATCCGCATGCTTGCCTTCCAATGAGTTTGGCAAGGTTTATTAGAGAACCTGCTTACTACTCCAACAACATAAGAGATGTCTGGTCTGCTATTGCACAAGTAGATGAGACTTCCAACTAATTTCCTGTATCTTTCAATATCCACTGGAGGTGAAGTATCTTCAATAGATAATTTTGTGTTGACCTCCATGGGTGTAGAAATTTCCTTGCAATCCTCCATGTCGAATGCCTTCAATATCTGCCTTGCATACTTTTGTTGAGAGATGAAAATCTTCCCTGGTTCCTGCCAAACTTCAAGACCTAAGCAATAATGCATTAAGCCCAAGTCTGTCATTTCAAATTCTGAACTCAGGGCATCTTTTGTTTGTTGAAGAAGAGCATCATCATTTCCTGTAATCACAAGGTCATTTACATAGAGTACAAGCACAATTGTCTTTCCTCCTTTCTTTAGAACATACAAGTTAGCATCAGAAGCACATCTTTTGAACCCTAGATTCAAGAGATACTTATCTATCCGTTGGTACCATGCTCTAGGGGCTTGTTTTAGCCCATATAATGCCTTCTTCAGCTTACATACCTTGTTTTGTGAATGGGGAGCCTCAAACCCTGGTGGCTGAGACACATATACCTCCTCCTTGAGGTCTCCATTCAGGAACGCTGATTTAACATCCATGTGATAGACTGGGCAACGCTTATGTGCAGCCACAGCTAGTACTACTCGAATAGTAG
This sequence comes from Ceratopteris richardii, assembly GCA_020310875.1. NCBI lineage: Eukaryota > Viridiplantae > Streptophyta > Polypodiopsida > Polypodiales > Pteridaceae > Ceratopteris > Ceratopteris richardii. The sequence continues at coordinate 182,213,113 of CM035408.1, read as the reverse complement.
TCATTCTTGCAGTCGGGGCAAATGATTCACAAAAGTCAATGCCTTCAACTTGTGAGTAGCCCTGTGCAACAAGTCTTGCTTTATATTTTTCTAGAGTACCATCAGCCTTGTACTTTAGCTTCCAAACCCACTTGGTGCCAATGACTTTACGCTTAGGGGGTCGATCCACTAGCTCCCAAGTTCCATTCTTCATGATATTGTTGTATTTTGTTTGCATGGCAGCCCTCCAATTCGGATCATGGAGTGCCTCTTCCACATTGCTTGGTTCCTTTGCTTCTTCTTGAATGAGATCAGCCATCAAGGCTGTGTTTACAATATGGGTGCTTGCCCGTCTCTGTTCCTCTATTCTCTGTGATCGCCTCGGTCCATCTGCAACCTGTTCTAGTGACTGTGGGATGGGGTTTGCAGAATCATAGAGCTGCCTCACCCAACGTGGCAATGGCTTTTCCACTTGGGTGTCGGCAGGTTGGTGACTTTTAGACTCATCATCTGAAGATGATGCTTCCTTCTCTTGTGTAGAAGGGATAGCTCTTGGGCTAGGTTCATAGTGGATTGCCCCTTCACCTGATGATAAAGTGGAAGCTCTCTTATCCTCCTCCACTGCATGTGGCTGCTCCTCCTTGAACACCACATCACGACTCGCCATGATCTTCTTAGCCTCAGGGTCATAAAGCTTATAAGCCTTCTTATCTTCGCTATACCCCAAGAAGATACATTTGATGCTTTTTGGTTGAAGCTTGTTTCTCTCCCTATCTGGAACATGTACATAACATTCACTTCCAAATACTTTGAAATGGGAAACAGAAGGCTTTTTACCCGTGTAGGCTTCTTGTGGAGTCTTTCCATCAAGTGCCTTGGTGTAGCTTCAATTCAAGATGTAGACAGCAGTGTTGATAGCCTCTGCCCAAAACTGATTAGGCAAACCCTTTCCTTTCAACATGCACCTTGCCATCTCCATGATGGTTCGATTTCGGCGTTCTGCAACACCGTTCTGTTGAGGACTATGTGCCACTGTGAGTTGATGCTTGATTCCCTTACTCTTGCAGAAATCTTCAAACTCTATTGATGTGAACTCACCACCACCGTCTGTCCTGAATTTCTTCATCTTCTTCCCTGTTTCAATTTCAACAAGCTGAAGCCATTCTTTAAACTTACCAAAAGCTTGAGCCTTATCGCGAAGGAAGTACACCCACATCTTCCTGCTATAGTCGTCGACAAGTAACATGAAGTAGGAAGATCCGCCCAAGGCATGTGTAGGCATTTTTCCGCACAAGTCAGCATGCACCAACTCTAGAGGATAGCTTGCCCTGTTCTTGCTTTCTTGTGGAAATGCCTTCCTCTGTTGCTTGCCCATCATGCAAGCTTCACATGGTTCCTTCATTTCTGCAATCGATGGTAGGTGTGCAACCATACCTCTGCGATGCATCTCCTTCAGTACAGGGTATCCAATGTGGCCGAATCTCTCATGCCATAGCTTACTTGTGCCCACATTTGTAGTGGCTGTAAGAGCACACAACTCATATAGGTTGTTCCTCCTTATGCCAGTCCCAACAATGTAGTTGTTACCGTCCATAATCTTAGCTCCTGTCTTACTGAAAGATACTTGATGACCTTGATCAGTTATAGAAGCTATTGAAAGTAGATTTCGTTTTATTTGTGGAACATATAGCACATTTGAAAGCTTTCTGATATCGCCATTAGAGTTAATTAAAGAAACCGTACCTTCGCCCTCTACAGGACATCTTGCATTATTTCCTACCTTTACTGTGATGGGTTCCTTTAGAGGCTGTAAGGAACTGTAAAGGTCTTTTCTACTCGTCATGTGACGAGATGCACCACTGTCCAACACCCATGAGTCATCTGTTCCTGAATCTTCAGCCGAGGAGCACACCTCCTCTATCGTAACAAATAACTCAAGCTCTGTTTCTGCTGTGTTGGCAGACTCCTTGCCCTTGCCACCTTTTGAAGAGCCACTCTTCTCTTCTGCCTTCTTGATGCGACAGTCTTGGATTCTGTGTCCCTTCTTCTTGCAGTGGAAACACTCTCCCTTGAACTTCTTTTTGTCGTTCTTCTTTTTGTCTCCATCTTTTGAGGAGTCTGTTTTGCCTCCTTTGGCATTTGCTGTGAATGCAGCATCTCCTTTGCTACCACCACTCCTTGCCTTGAGCCACAACTCCTTCTCCATGAGTAAGGCACTGAATTCTTCAAAAGTTAGTGGTTGAGGTCTGATTTGAGTGTTAAGAGCAGTTACCAGACCATCAAACTTAGGTGGACAAATTCGAAGACAACGTCGAGCTAGCTCTTCACTTGACTTTTGAACACTTGCTCCTGCCATTTGATCTCGTAGATTCTTTATGCGAGTGATAAACACCTCTGCAGTCTCCCCATCAGCAAACCGTTCTGCTGCAAGCTGATTCTCCAAGTTCTGAATCCGTGTCTGATTACGAGTTTCATATTGATTTCTCAATATGTTCCATGCTTCACATGCCTTCGTAGTATGCTGAATGAGAGTCAGAACACTATCAGAAGTACTTGTAACAAGAGCACAGAGTGCATCTGCATTTCTACGTTTCCAAGCACGTAGAAGATCAGCATCAGGAGGAATCATTCGACCAGGAGTATTTGGATCAGGTCTTTCTTGGGGCTCATGATCAGTCCCAAGAACAGTCTCCAAAAGCTCATATGAATCAAGAATAGAAGTGATTTTGAACTTCCATAGGGTGTAGTTCGTACCATCAAGTTTACCTTCTGTGAAGGCTGGTGGCCGTATCCGCAATGTTGGGATGATCGGCATCATTGCTGCTCCTGCTTGTGCGGAACCTACTCCTGTTGATGAACCACCTTGGCCCCAGTCGTAGATGATGACGCACCACTTGACATCTTCTCTCTTTTGTTGTTTAGAACTCTGCAACCTCTACGTTTCTGCTTCTGCACCACTCAGAGCCTCCTGAGCTCTGATACCATGTAAGAAAATAACAGCACAGTGGAATAGACCTGTAGACAGAGTTGAGAGAAAAACGCAGACAAAGATAGACGCAGACTGAGAGGTAGAGAACTCAAATTCTCAAATTGCAAAGCATAATGCAGTTACAATGATGGTGTTGTCCACCCGTGCGCTCCCACTGTGGAGCTTAGATGGCTATCTAGACAGACTCTAGATGAAGGGCTTACTAGTGCGCAATGCTATATAAAGCTCAACCTGGGCTGTGCTTATATAGCTTTTACAAGGCGGTTCGGTATAGATAAACGTAGTCGGGAGATACAAATTAGTCGGTAAAATATATGATCCGACAATATCTTAACGACCAGAAGTCCTACCGTCTCGGCCCTACGGGCCGGGGGGATAGGCCCCCCGGACCCCGCAGAAGGGGGCAAGCCCCCCTCTGCACTCCCCCCATTAAGGTTCTATGGGGAAACCGCGCGATGCCACAGGGCCTTTATTTTCACCTTAAATGATAACCCAATGGCCTGGAAGTTTATGCCCTACCTAACCTGACGGCTAGGCTCACAAAGATCATCTATAACCATCAACGGTCACACATAGACCTCATCTAACTTGGAAGTTAGGGTTCCAAAAATGTTCGGGCTCTCATAATGGCTTCTCCTCATAATGGGGGCCTTACAACTTAGAGCACCATGGATCATTTGTGGTCACATGAGGGTGGAGTATTGAGCATATCTAACATACTCTTGGAAGGACCAAGAGTTGGTGCCTTTCCTATTTCCTTGAGAGCTTCATTTTATAACTCAATTGTAATGCGATTTTGATTTACCCAGACCTGAAGAATTCCACTTCTTAGGTTCAGGTGGACTGCATGATCATAGATCTAGTCTTGACCCAAGACAAGAGGCTCAGTGAGATCCTCGTCTTGACAGACGAGCACTGTAACTCTCATAGGAACATGTTGAAGGTAGATGGGAAGCTCCACCTCGCCCATGCAAGGGGTTTCCACACCTCCCAATCCTACCAGATAATCTTTTATAGGATTGACTTCTAGTTGCAATTCTTGATAGTAAGAAAGTCTAACAACACTATTGGTTGCACCTGAGTCAATCAAGGCTTTTACATTCCTTGCATTATTTCCTTGTCCTACCTCTAGGGTTACAAAAGATCGTTGGTCAATTATTCTATGGGAATGCACTCCTTGTGCATCACCACACACGGCTATGTGATATCTTGGAGCTTTGTATGCACCTGATCTAGGCTCATCTTGACCCTATCTTCTCAATTTCCTTCTTTGGATGCATTCTAAAGCTTCTCCTTGCACTTCTTCACAAATTTGTGTTTCTTCTTCCTTACTTTCTTGGTAGTGTTGAGTCGATTAAGCATTTCCTCAATGAGGGGTTCTTGATATAGTTTGAACCTGCATTTTTTGATGTAACTATGAAGGACATCACCTTGTACAGTAGCTAATTGAAATGCTCCACTAGTTGAGATCCTATTTATGATCATAGGTACATAGCAACGCTTCTCTAGCTTTCTTGCATGTTGTTTCAAGGTGTACACCAAAACTAAGTCCCCTAGTTTCAAGCCTTTATCCTTCACATGGGCATGAAAGTATGCCTTTTGTCTTTCCTTAGCTGCATAAAATCCCTGAGGCTGCTCTCAGTCTCATTTCACCTAACCTTTCAAGATCAAAGATCCTCGAAGAGAGTTCATGACCTGTCCACTCATGCTCTTGTGCTACTTTCAATGTAGGTATCAAGAAGTCCAATGGTAGCACCACATTTCGGCCAAATACCATCTGAAAGGGTGTGGCTTCAAGTATCATTTTATAGGCAACTCTATATGCCCAAACAACATGGTGTAGCTGTTTGTCTCAATCAGAGCATTTATTATTCACTAACTTGATGAGCACATTGCATAGAATCCTATTGGTGCTCTCGACTTGCCCATTAGCTTGTGGATGATAGAGCTAGTAAGTGATATAGGCACACACTTCTTGGAGAAGATTTTCAATGACTTCATTCAAGAAGTATGTGCCTCTATCACTTACTAGCACTACAGGTAGCCCACATCTAGTGAATACATTCTCAAATAAGAACTTAGCTGTCATTTTATTATTTTTCATTGTGGCCTTCACTTCTACCCACATGGTTAAATATTTTGTGGCAGCAATGATGCATTCAGCATGTGAACTCTTAGCTCGGGCATAAATAGGACCTACAAATTATATTCCCCACTTAGAGAATGCACGTCCACCCATCATAGGTTTCAATGGCATCTCATCTTTACGTATGGGATATTGAGTTTGCTGACAAATGTCGAACCGCTTCACATAGGTATGTGCATCCATGTGGGGGGTTGCCATCACAAGCCTGCAAATAGGATTGCCTTAATCACACGGTCAGGTCCAAAGTGTCCTCCTACTACACCTTGGTGAGCATTTTCCAAGATCTTAAGATATTGACTCTCATGGACACATAGTCTGAGGTAACCATCTTAACTACGCTTGTATAAGTTATTTCCAATGAGTGAGTAGTCTAGTCCCTCTTGTTCTAAGCTCCTTTGTCTCACCAAAGTCATCTATTGAAGGAATTTTTTTGTCCTCAGGGAGGCTACTAATGGCTCGCTCCAATCTAGCACTAAACAAACTTGATAAAGAGTGGCATGTTCCACTGGAGGTCTAGTGCTATAGATTGGGCATTCCTTGCACATCCTATGGACATCTGCTTCCATAGTTGGCCAATGCACTCCGATTCTCCTTAGTGTCTATAAAGTTCTTTGCCTCGAGTGGTGTTGCTCTAGTGCAACCACATGTGCTAATTGCAACCACTGCGCGCACTCCTCTTCCACACAACAAGCTAATATTCCTTGATCTGTATGCTTGTACATACTCCCTGCCATGATATGGTACTTTTGGGCTTTTACTACCTCCTTATCTTGAGTGTTTATTACTCTATGTTAAGGCCCATATGTCAATAGTGGCACTAATGTCTTGTCCCACTATGGTACAACTTCCAAATTAAACAAGTAAGCATCAGGAAGATCATGTGATACTCCTTATGGGGCCTCTCTAGATGTGAGGCTCGAAAGATGATATACTCTCAAGTGATTCTTGCCTTTCCTCACCACTACCTCAAAGACATATTCCATTAGTAACAGGAACCATCTTACTAATCTACCTGTATTGCATGGCTTGTTTACCAAGTACAATAGAGCTTGATGATGAGTAAAAATTTTAAACTTATTTGCAAGCAAATGGTGTCCCAATTTTTTTACTGCATATACCATGCCTAATCCTTCTCTTTTGGTTGTGGTATAGTTCCATTCAGCTGCATTCAACTGTCTACTAGCATATGCTATTGGGAGATCCATATTACCTTCACCAGTAGGTTGTGCAAGTACACATCCAATGGCATAGTTGGATGCATCCACATGAACATGGAATGAAATTGTTCCAATCGGGTGTAGTCAGGATTGGTGCAAAACACAATCTTCTCTTGAGCTTGTCAAAGCAATCCTCACATTCTTCAATACACTCAAAGTTAGTGAAAAGGGAGTACAGAGGCTTTGCAATAATTGCATACATATGAATAAAGCGATGATAATAGCCACAATGCCCCATGAAAGCTTGTACTTCCTTGACATTCTTTGGCCTAGGTAGCTCTGCAATAGCTCTAACTTTCTCCTCATCCATGGATATGCCATTCTTTGACACTATTTGTCCTAGAATCTTGCCTTGCCTAACCATAAAAACACACTTTTCTAGGTTCAAGCAGACTTAGTATTCTCTACATTTGTCAAAGATAGCTCTCAATTCTAGGATATGTGTTTGTCATATGTTGGAGTGAGCACAGAGATCTTCAACATAGACTTCCAAATTTCTCCTCAAGAACTCTTTAAACACATGGCACATCAGCCTTTGAAAGGTAGCTAGCACATTGGTGAGATCAAATGGGATTACCAAAAAAGCAAATATGCCCCACTCCATAGCAAATGCTCTCTTATGCTGATCTTCTAGAGCTATGGCCACTTGATTGTTGCTAGAGAAGCTATCAACGAAGTTGTAGACTTCCTTGCCTGCCACTCTTTCTAAGAGATGTTCAGTGATAGCAAGCGGATAACTGTCTCTAATAGTGGGTGCATTAACTTTCTTCAAGTTAATGCATACATGTAACTTTCCATTCTTCTTGGGCACCACTATGATGGGAGATACCCACTCAGTGTGCTCAATTTCATAGATAAATCCAGCTTCAACCAAGCGATCTATCTCTTCTTTAATCTTGGCAGCATAGTTGTCATTATAGGTGTATGACTTCTGCTTAGAGGGTTTGGCATCTGAGGTCATGGGAATCATATGTGAGCATATGCCAGGGTCTACTCCTTTCAAGTCCTTGTAACTCCATGCGAATACATCTATGTATTCTCTTAGCAAGCGATCAACTCTTGTTCCTCTTCCTCAATCAAGTCATGTCCTATGTAAGTGCATCTTTCTTCTCCTTCTTCTAAAGTTACAACAATCTTCTTGGTGGTTTCTTTGTTATCATAGGCCTCTCATGCTTGTGCATCACGTTTAGGCATTCTTATCATGACTCTGTTATCTTCTATCTCATACTTCTTAAAGTTTCACGAACTTCAAAGAAAGATTTTTCCTCATCTAATGGGGCTTCTCTCTTCTTCCTTTTCTTGCTTTCACTCTTGGTGGTTATCTGGGTGGTTAATCTCACATCATTCATAATTTCTGTGTGTCTCTGAGGGCGAGCTTCTACCTCATAGAAATATTCCTCATTGGATGCAAAAGGTGGGTCCATAATAATTAGCTCTAGATCGAAGTCACTTGCGTCCTCGAATGCATCAGTGCTAGGTTCACATTCTTCAATAACGGAATCACACATGTTTGGCTCTGTTGTGAAGACTGAAATGTAATAGCCATCCTCATCACAGTGGGCTGTCCATTGTTCTTCATTGATGGCTACATCCATTGTTGCTAAAATTTTTGCCTAGCCATGAGGTTCAAATTCTTTGTCAAGAAATAGGACCGGTGCATATGTTGGGTCCTAAAGTGATCTATGAGTTTCCTTTGCACCAACCTCTCTGGATTTTTCTCTCTTCTACTGCCACTTTGCACATCCATAAGTGAGTGTCAGCATGCATCCATGAGGATCCTGATCCTATGGAATGCGCTTACTTGGTATCATCTTCAGCTCTATGGATGGGATTCCATTGAATAGGGGGTACGTCTCTATGAGAGTAATTCTTGAGATTGACTTTCGTTGTAACACCTAAGTGTGCAAATACAAGGAATTGGTTCCCCAATCCTGCACTACTTACAGTTGTCTCATAAACAGTCTTTCCAAAATCATCTCATAGGCTTGAATTTTGCTAAAGTCACATATGGCAAAAGTATGCTCAAACTCTACACCATAGGTAGTGAGACTTATCCCTTCTAGCAGTCCTAAAGGTCTTTCTATGTGACCATTGGCCATCCGCAATTTCATTCTCATTAGCGTGAGTGCTTGCTTGCCCCAACACCTCCATAGGGAAGTGGTAGCAGTTGCAACTCCTACACCTGAGTCCAAAATTGCCTTGGTGGTGTAACCTTGATGGGTAATTAGAAGATAGGTGTTTCCTTCTTCTCCTTCGCTCATGTCTCCTATCTTGTCCAAGGGTATTTCTAGCACTGTTCTATGAGATCCTACCTGAGAATGAGGTTTTTCTACTTCTGGCACTTGATTGGCTACATGTTTCCATAATTATGGCTTAACCTTGAGTAGCTCTTCTAAAGTGATATTGCACTGCACTTTAGTGTTCTTTACTACCTGTGTATTCTTAGGTATGATTGAGTCTTCATTCCTTACCATGACCATGGGTGCTCTCATACAAGTAGACTTCACTTCCCATAGACCTAGGAAATGGGGTGGTTCTTGTAGGGAATTAGACTCAAATTTTAATCTCTCGCGAGATTGGGTATCCTCCTATTCTTCATAAATGGAAGGAATGTCTTGTGGGAATTGATCATGCAAGTCGTCCACAAGTTCAATGACAGGGGAGGCTTCACTTTCTTTAGCCCATTTCTCTTCTTGAATCTCTCTTAGAAAGTTTGGGGAATATCGATTCATAGAAGAAGATGTGCCTGGTTCTGTGGAGTTAGGCACATAAGCTTCCTGGGGAGGAGAGCTCATTCTTCCACTTGCCTTGTCCTTACCTTGAGAGGCGGGGTCCTTTTCACATTTTGCAATTAGCCTCTCAAATCTTTCTAGCAGTCCATCAAAGTGCAACTATGTCTTAGCTAAACTAGAGAAGTTAAAGAGGCGACTGCCTTCAAACATGGTTTGAGCCAATTCCACCATCTTAGCACAAATCTAAGTTCGTTCGAGCTCTAGTTCTACTCTAGGCTAACACTCTTCATGATCCGTTATGTTAGGCCCTTCTTGAATTCTGGCCTGATATGCCTTAAGCATCATGTCTAGGTCTGAATTTATGTGTCAAGGAAGAAGTGTTGTGCCTTATTCCACTCTTTGAAAATTCTGTGATGAAGGATTCTAGCAATTGGTCTATGTTTCTAAATTACCTATCTTGTAGTGGTTGAAACCACGTAAGGGCCGTGTTCTTAAGGGTGAAATGAAAAGCATTGTACTCTGTGAACAAGTCATCAACTTGCTTAGCTCGCAAGACTTGCCTAAATTTTTCCACATAATCACACGGGTCTCCTATGCCATCGAAGCAATTCTTCATGGAATTAACCAATTGTGTAGGCCTCAAGGTCCTAGCGTGTTCTCTAGGCCTTGTTAGAGGGAATTCATGTACATTTCTTTGATTCCTTGGGTCTCCATGTTTCTCATTTTCGATTCTATCTATCTTTGTTCTCGTTTTGTCTCTCCCTATTGGGTTAGCAAAGCTTACTTTTGACGTGTCCCTTCTCCTGTCCCTTTGAGCTCCATGAGCTTGGGATGTTCCCGCTCCTTGGTGACCATAAGAGACATTAGATCTTGGTTGGGGGAAAACGAATTCACCCTTCCAAGTGTAGGCATGCCTACCATGTTCTAAGACCACAAAGATCCTCTTTGAAGTATTGTCTAAGGAGGTCACTTTGCCTTGGATATCAGGATCTTTAAACTCATAGATTGTGAGCATTCCTACTTCATTAGGCTGGTTAGGTTTATACCTCCAAAAAGCCTCATCAGTTTCTTGGTTTAAGAGCAAATCTATGCTCTTATTGTCATAGGGAACCCACTTTGGAGTGATGATTCTAGTGAGGACTGATTTGCCTCGGGGAAATCTTGGTTCTCTTCCTAAGATCCCTTGCTCTATGTCACCTATATCTATCTCTGGAATCACATTACCAAATTCATCTGTTCTATCCGGTTGGTTGGTGACTGCATACACTATTCCTTCCTTATCTAGGTATGCACCATTCTCCAATTTGACGATTGGGTGTTCTAGCCCAATGGGTTGATCTGGATTTCTAATCTGGACAACAGATCTTCCTATACCGTCCTCATAAACACGAGCACCTAATCGGTTGGTCCTCATATATTCCATTTGTGTTTTGTAAGGGCCTTTGGGTTTCTCTAAGTAAGCCACACTTGAACTTCCTATGGGTCTCTCCATACCATAAGACATCTTTGATTCACTATTTTCACAGCTAGGGTAGTATAGATAATTGCTCAACCACTGGGCCCAAGACCTTGCACTGTGATTGACACTAGCCTTTGAAGACCTAAGGCTTTGTCTATCTCTCCCTACATGTCATCCTGATCTAAGGTTCATATGCCTGATTGAACAACCCCAATTTAACCCCAACTACAACATTGCTGCAGACCACTTTGTATCAATCACTTGGTTCTTTTTTAGTTGCTTATTGTGTTTATGAACTTGTGTGATATCACATCATCAGGAATACTTGAGCGAGTTGCCACACTTTTAGTTGATTGCACCACATCAAAATTCTTTCCTTTAAGGTTATTGATCACAAAGAGATTATATTTTTGCTTGAACGTGAGTGTTCACGTAGTCTTCAACTTGATAGATGCCTATCGTCACCCTAACTTACTTCTAGCATGACTTGCACTTAGCCTAAGCTAGGAGTTTGACAGAGTGAGTTAAGAATGATCCAACCTCAATTGTTTTTCCCTTGCTCTTTGGTGCTCAAGAACCCCGTTCTCAATCTTGTAGATTACCTTTGCCTTGGGTGCCCTATATTTCTCTCAATGGACTTGTAACAGTCCCATAGTTAGTTCAAGACTTATATTTAGTTGACTCAAAAGCCCATCTCCATGCATGCACTTCACAGACCCAAATTTTTCTTTTTGTTAATGACAATCCCCTTAGAGATCCCTCTACTCTCTCACCCCTGTGTAGGTTCAACTTCAAAATACCCTATCTATAACCCCACATATTAGTTTTACTTCAATGACTTCATTCAAGAAGTGTGTGCCTCTATCACTTACTAGCTCTATTGGTAGCCCATATCTAGTGAATACATTCTCAAATAAGAACTTACCTGTCATTTGAGCATCATTCTTCATTGTGGCCCTCACTTCTACCCACTTTCTTAGATAGTTTGTGGCAAGAATGATGTATTGAGCATGTGAACTCTTAGCTGGGGGATTAATAGGACCTACAAAGTCTATTCCCCACTTAGAGAATGCACGTCCACCCATCATAAGTTTCAATGGCATCTCATCTTTATTTATGGGATATTGAGTTCGCTGAAAAATGTCGCACCACTTCACATAGGTATGTGCATCCATGTGAAGGGTTGGCGACCACAAGCCTGCAAATAGGATTGCCTTAATCACACGTTCTGGTCCAAAGTGTCCTCCTACTACACCTTGGTGAGCAGTTTCCAAGATATTAAGATATTCACTCTCATGGACACACAGTTTGAGGTAACCATCTTTACCACGCTTTTATAAGTTATCTCCAATGAGTTAGTAGTCTAGTGCCTCCTGTTCTAAGCTCCTTTGTCTCCCCAAAGTCATCTCTTGAGGGAATGTTTTTGTCCTCAAGAAGGCTACTAATGGCTCACTCCAATCTGGCACTAAAGACACTCGATAAAGAGTGGCATGTTCCCCTCAAGGTCTAGGGCTATAGATTGGGCATTCCTTGCACATCTTATGGACATCTGCTTCCATAGTTGGCCACTGCAATCCGAGTCTCCTTAGTGTCTATAAATTTCTTTGCCTCAAGTGGTGTTGCTCTAGTGCACCCACATGTGCTAATTTCAACCAGTTCATGTACTTCTCCTCTTCCACACAAGAAGCTAATATTCCTTGATCTGTATGCTTGTACATACTCCCTACCATGATATGGTACTTTTGGGCTTTTACTACCTCCTTATTTTGAGTGTTTGTTACTGGATATTTAGGCCCATATGTCAATACTGGCACTAATTTCTTGGCCCACTGTGGTACAACTTCCAAATTAAACAAGTCAGGATCACAAAGATCATATGATACTCCTTGTGGGGCCTCTCTGGATGTGAGCCTCGAGAGATGATATGCTCTCAAGTGAGTCTTGCCTTTCCTCACCACTACCTCAAAGTCATATTCCATTAGTAAGAGGAACCATCTTACTAATCTACCTATATTGCATCTCTTGTTTACCAAGTACAAAAGAGCTTAATGATCAGTAAGAAATTTAAACTTATTTGCAAGGAGGTAGTGTTTAAATTTCTTTACTGCATATACCATTCCTAATCCTTCTCTTTCGGTTGTGGTATAGTTTTGTTTAGCCGCATTCAACTGTCTACTAGCATAGGCTATTGGGAGATCCATATTACCTTCACTAGTATGTTGTGCAAGTACGCATCCAATGGCATAATTGGATGCATCCACATGAACATGGAATGACTTGTTCCAATCAGGTGTAGTCAAGATTGGTGCAGAACACAATCTTCTCTTGAGCTCGTTAAAGGAATCCTCACATTCTTCAGTCCACTCAACATTAGTCAAAAGGGAGTACAGAGGCTTTGCAATGATTTCATACATATGAATGAAGCGGTGATAATAGCCACAATGCCCCATGAAAGGTTGTGCTTCCTTGACATTCTTTGGCCTAGGTAGCTCTACAATAGCTCTAACTTTCTACTCCTCCGTGGATATGCCATTCTTTGACACTATGTGTCCTAGAATCTTGCCTTGCCTAACCATAAAAACACCCTTTTTTGGGTTCAAGCAGACTTGGTAATCTTTACATTTGTCAAAGATAGTTGGGATATCTGTTTGTCGTATGTTGGAATGAGTAGAGAGATCTTCAACATAGACTTTCAAATTTTTCCTCAAGAGCTCTTTAAACACATGGCACATCAGTCTTTGAAAGGTAGTCGGCACATTGATGAGACCAAATGGCATTACCCGAAAAGCAAATATGCCCCACTCCGTAGCAAAGGCTGTCTTATGCTGATCTTCTAGAGCTATGGCCACTTGATTGTAGCCAAGGAAGCCATCAAGGAAGATGTAGAATTCCTTGCCTACCAATCTTTCTAAGAGATGTTCAGTGATAGGAAGCAGATAACTATCTCTATAGTGGTTGCGTTAACTTTCTTCAAGTTAATGCATACACATAACTTTCCATTCTTCTTGGGCACTACTACGATGGCAGATAACCACTCAGTGTGCTCAATTTCATAGATAAATCTAGCTTCAACCAAGCGATCTATCTCTTCTTTAATCTTGGCAGCATAGTTATCATTATAGGTGTATGGCTTCTGCTTAGAGGGTTTGGCATCTGAGGTCATGGGAATCGTATGTAAGCATATGTCAGGGTCTACTCCTTTCAAGTCCTTGTAACTCCATGCAAATACATCTCTGTGTTCTCTTAGCAGGGCAATCAACTCTTGTTCCTCTTCCTCAGTCAAGTCATGTCCTATGTAAGTGCATCTTTCTTCTCCTTCTTCTATGGTTACAACAATATTCTTGGTGGTTTCTTTGTTATCATAGGCCTCTCCTGCTTATGCATCACGTTTAGGCATTCTTATCATGACTCTCCTATCTTTTGTCTCATTGTTCTTAAGCTTTTCAAGGACCTCAAACAAAGATTCTTCTTCATTTGATGGGGCTTCTTTCTTCTTCCTTTTCTTGCTTTCATTCTTGTTGGTTATCTGGGTGGTTAATCTCACATCATTCATAATTTTTGCATGTCTCTGAGGGTGAGCTTCTACCTCATAGAAATATTCCTCATCTGATGCAAAAGGTGGGTCCATAATAATTGACTCTAGATCAGAGTCTCTTGCGTCATCGAGTGCATCAGTGCTAGGTTCACATTCTTCAATAACTAAATCACACATGTTTGGCTCTATTGTGAAGATTGAAATGTCATAGCCATCCTCATCACAGTGGGGTGTCCATTGTTCTTCATTGATGGCTACATCCATTGTTGCTAAAATTTCTGCCCAGCCATGAGGTTCAAATTCTTCGTCAGGAAATACGACAGGTGCATAGGCTGGGTCTTGAAGTGATCTATGAGTTTCCTTTGCACCTACCTCTCTGGCTTTTTCTCTCTTCTCTTCTTCTACTACCACTTTGCACATCCATAAGTGACTGTCTTCATGCATCCATGAGGATCCTGATCCTATGGAATGCACTGACTCCATATCATCTTTAGCTCTATGGATGGGATTCCATTGAATAGGGTGTAGGTCTCTATGAGAGTAATTCTTGATATTGACTTTTGTTGTAACACCTAAGTGTTGCAAATACAAGGAATTGGTTCCCCAATCCTGCACTACTTAGAGTTGTCTTATAAACGATCTTCCCAAAATCATCTCATATGCTTGATTTTTGCTAAAGTCACATGTGGCAAAATTATGCTCAAACTCTACACCATAGGTAGTGAGATTCATCCCTTCTCGTAGTCCTAAAGGTCTTTCCTATGTTACCATTGTCCATCTACAATTTCACTCTTGTTGGCCTGAGTGTTGGCTTGCCCCAACATCTTCATAGGGAAGTGGTAGTAATGGCAACTCTTGCACCTAAGTCCAAAATTGCCTTGGTGGCGTAACTTTGAAGGGTAATTGGAAGATAGGTGTTTCCTTCTTCTCCTTCACTCATGTCTCCTATCTTGTCCAAGGGTATTTTGGCAGTGTTTTATGAGATCCTACCTCGAAACGAGGTTTTTCTACTTCTAGCACTTGATTGGCTACATGTTTCCATAATTCTGGCTTAACCTTGAGTAGCTCTTCTAAAGTGAGCTTGCACTGCACTTTAGTGTTCTTTACTACCTCTGTATTCTTAGGTATCACTGAGTCTTCATTCCTTACCATGACCATGGGTGCTCTCATACAAGTAGACTTCACTTCTCATGGACCTGTGAAATGGGGTAGTTCCTGCAGGGAATTAGACTCAAAGTCTAATCTCTCACGCAATTGGGTATCCTCCTGCTCTTCATAAATGAAAGGAATGTCTTATGGGAATTAATCATGCAAGTCATCCAAAAGTTCAATGGGAGGGGAAGCTTCAATTTCTCTAGCCCATTTCTCTTCTTGAATCTCTCTTAGAAATTCTTGGGAATATCGATTCATAGAAGAAGATGTGTCTGGTTCTATGGAGTTAGGCACATAAGCTTCCTAGGGAGGAGAGCTCATTCTTCCACTTGCCTTGTCCTTACCTTGAGAGGCAGGGTCCTTTTCAGATTTTGCAATTAGCCTCTCCAATCCTTCTAGCAGTCCATCAAAGTGCAATTGTGTCTTAGAATGGATTGAGCCAATTTCACCATGTTAACACAAAATTTAACATTCGAGCTCTAGTTCTGCTCTAGGGTAACACTTTTCATGATCCGTTACGTTAGGCCCTTCTTGAAGTCTAGCCTGATATGTCTTAAGCATGATGTCTAGGTCCTCAGGAGTGGGATATGCTAAGACTGATCCTACTCTAGGGGGTGGTGGGATTGTGTGAGGTGGGTTGGAAGGTGGTGGATTGGAGGAAGATGGGAATGGTGGGTGTGGAGTAGTGTGAGAGTGAGTTTGAGATGTGATTTCAATTATCTTGGCTTTCATTTCTCTCAAGCTTTCCTCAAGTTGGCTCATCTTCTTTGACCATTGTCTTTTCATTCTCTCGTGACTATCCTTCCAAGCTCCAGTCCTCTTCTTAGTTATGCTCTCAATCTGACTAACCTCGAAACTCTTTTCCTGGCCTAAACCTTGCTTCTATTGTATTGCTTGAGCTCTCCTGACCACTTGCACTGGGGTGGTGCATGTCACACTTCTCGTAGAGTCTACCACTAACCCAATAACGTTGATAGGAGTGATTTTTGGCATAATGTTGCCGGGTTCTTAGGACAATCTCATAATAGGTGCTCCTTCCCACAATCTAGACAGAAACCTTGAATTGTCACAGATTGGGTTGTGTAGGTGCAGGCATAGGGCAATCGCGAATGAGGTGATCTCCTTGACATTGGTAGCATGGTCCTCTAGGAAATGGGGGTCTTATCTCCCTAGGTTGGTGTCTAGAGTTGGGCTTTGCGTACATGACATTTGCATACTCTCGCTCCCAACTAGGTTCACTCGTGTCTTGATAATAATATGACTCATTATGCTCAGGTGACTGCATGTAGTAAGCTTGTGGGCTATCAATATGAGTGGAGTCAAAACTATGATCACTTGGGTCACTCTTTGAAAGCAATGGTATTACTGGCACTAAGGCTCTATTTAGATTTTCTTCTGCAACTACATACTTTACTGGAATCACATTGGTTGGAGGAGGGGGTTGTTGCACTAGAAGTGGTTAAGGTCTTTGCAACCCTTGATAGGGTGGTTGATAGGGTTGTTGGGGACTGCCATATTGTTGTGATGGGTACTGGTTCTGGTATCTTCCCTATTGGGATATGGCTAAGGATAATTTTGTCTAATAGTTTGTTTGTAATAGGGGCAGTCTTGTGTAGTGTGGTTGGTATACCTCCTTTCTATGGTGTAGTATTGGCTATTAGGGTTTACATGGGGTTGAGCCATCATAGGGCACACATTAGACATATGGTCTCCTCCACAGGTATAATATCATTTAACTGTGGCAAATCTCAGTATTTGTTTGCTAGAGACTCCTAACTTCTGAGCTACTTTATTAGCAAGTTCCTCAATAGATGTGGATTGTTTGGAAGCGAGGCTAGTAGAACTATCTGAATATTTATAGATCTTTGAGAGCTCTAATTCCTCCCCTATATTATCTTTGATGTCTATCCACATGCGTACACAATCTTCTAGGGTTCTAGGGTCCTTCAAGTACACATACGATATCAATTTGGTTCTCAACAATCCATCTAGGAATAAATACCTTTTTTTGGTTGGAGTGGGTAGCTCCAACACTAAGCATCTCTCTAGGTATTGCCTAAACCTTCTTCTTGCAATTTTTGGTCATCTTCAATGGCTGACATGGGTCAACAAGTAGAGAAATTTGATAAGGATAACTATCCCAGGTGGAAGTTTAGAATGACCAACTACCTAATGGGGAAAGGCTTTTTGGGTATTGTGAGTGGTGATGATGCTGAACCTCAAATCAATCAAGACACCGAAGTCCAAAGGAGGCAAGCAAAAGAATGGGAAGACAAGAATAGGAGAGTCATGTTCCTCATTTCACAAGTCATTACTAATGTCGTGGTAGGGCATATTCAACATCTAGAGAAAGCTAAGGATGCTTGGGAAGCTCTTGAAAGGATGTATTCAACAAATACCAAAGCTAGAAAACTTCAACTCAAGAATGAGTTGAACAAAATCAAGAAAAGTTGAACTCAATCCATAGCTAAATATACTTTGAAGATTGAGGAGCTAAGTGATGCTTTAGCTTCTATTGGCACAACGATTGAAGATGACGATCTTGTGTGTTGTACTCTCAACGGATTGAGAGAAGATGAAAGATGGAAGCCTTTTATAACTTCCATTAACTTGAAAGATGCATATCCAAGTTTTGAACAACAAATCCCTCATCTTGTGATAGAAAAGCTTATCTTTGGTGGCCCCAAAGGAAAGGATAGCCACAACCAAATGTTATATGTAGATCGAGGTAAAGGAAGGAACTCAAGAGGAGGCTCAAGAGGAAAAGGAAGAGGTCACAACAACTCCAAGTACAATCAAAACAATTTGTAAGACAACAAGGATGCATCAAACGCTAACACACAAGGAAGAGGTCCAGGTAGAAGTAGAGGAAGAGGCCAAGGCTCCTACAATTCTCATAAAGGTATAACATGCTATCATTGTGGTAAAGTAGGACTCTATGCTAGTGATTGTTGGCTGAAGAATGGAAGACCAAATGGAGGCAATCAAAGGAGCCAAAGCAACTATGGAAGCACCTCAAGTGAAGGAAGCAAGGACACACTACTTGCAATGAGACATGAGTATAGAAGCTCCTGTGAAGATTGTAGATATAAGGCTTGGAGATACAAGTAGAGAAAAGGTACTATCTAATGTACTTCATGTTCCTACAATTTCAAAGAACTTGATTTCAGTAGGAAAAATGGTAGAGAAGTGTTATCATGTCATATTCAATGAGAATGGGTGCTTCATAAAGAATCCAAAGGAAGGCTTCAAGGTCATTGCTCAAGGTAGAAGACAAGGAAAATGTTCACTTTGGACGTCCAACATCCACATGGAATGGTCATGTACATTCAATGTGGAAACAAGAAGATTTCAGAGCTGGACTTATGGCACAAAAGAATAGGACACATCAACATTCCAAAGCTGAAGGACATGAGCAAACATGAAGTGGTAAAAGGTCTTACAAAATTTAATAACATTGGACTACATGAGTTATGTGAAGCTTCTCAACTAGGAAAGCAAACGAGGCAGCCATTCAAGAGGAGCAATTATGTGGCCCCAAATGTCTTGGACTTGATACATATAGATGTATGGGGACCAAACCAAGAGGCATCAATGGCTGGTACTAGATTTTTTGTCACCTTCATTGATGATCACTCAAGAAAGGTATGGCTATTTTGTATGAAGCAAAAATAATAGATAGGTGTTTTCTATATTCAAAAGATTCAAAGTTGAAATGGAAAAAGAAACAGGAAGTTCTATCAAAATCTTAAGGTCTGATGGTGGAGGAGAGTACTTCTCCAAAGAATTTTCAGATTTTCTACAAGAGAATGGGATCAAAAGGCAGTTTACATGCAGGTATACACCACAACAAAATGGAGTAGCTGAGAGGAAAAATAGGCAAATTGTGGAAATTGCAAGATGCATGCTCAACGAGATGAAAGTACCATTGCACTATTGGGTTGAATCTACCACAATTGCCATTTACTTGATGAATAGGTGCACAACATCAAGAATACATCACTTGACTCCAGAGTAGGTATATTCTAGTAAGAAACCTGATCTTAGAGACCTCAAAGTGTTTGGATGTGTTTGCCTTGTTCACATTCCACAAGAAGTTAGAACAAAGATGGAACTAAGGTCAGAAAAATGCATTTTCATCGGCTACTCGATGGAGCAAAAAGGATACAAGTGTTACAACCCTAGAACAAAGGAAGTAAGAGTCTCGCGAGATATGGTCAACAATGAAGCACAAAGGTTTTAGGTCCAAAAGCATCTACATCAAATGAGGAATGTTCAACATGGAGGGGGAGTCATTCTTTATCTCTAAATTCAACTCATAGTAGAGTCGAAGAAGCAAGTGCTACTCCAAACAGTGAGATATATGCAAGTGAAGAAGAATATGAAGAGGTAATCACTCCAAAGGTAAAGCTGAATAGGTTAAAGAAGCAACTTTATAAAGGCAATGAAAGAATATCTTCAAGGACAAGGTATCCGACTCA
Source organism: Ceratopteris richardii (assembly GCA_020310875.1). Lineage (NCBI taxonomy): Eukaryota > Viridiplantae > Streptophyta > Polypodiopsida > Polypodiales > Pteridaceae > Ceratopteris > Ceratopteris richardii. The sequence continues at coordinate 182,193,423 of CM035408.1, read as the reverse complement.
AAGCCTGAGTTATGATAATTTCATGCCTAAACATTTTGCATACATGATGCAGGTTATCAAAGACAAAAGGCATAAGACATATGAAGAAGCTTGCTCACAAAAGGAATGGAAGCAAGCTACGAAAGAGGAGATCAAAGCTCTCAAAGATAATCACACATGGGAGCTAGTGCCAAAGAAATAAGGTGTGAAGATTGTTCCAAACAAATTGGTTTTTAAAGTAAAGAGGAATGCTGATGGTTCACCAGCTAGATATAAAGCTAGAATAGTTGCCAAAGGATTTAAACAAACACAAGGCATAGATTGATGAAGTTTTCAGTCCTGTTGCAAAGATGGGAACAATCAAAACATTAATAGCAATTGGTGCTTCAAGGAGATGGCCATTATATCAACTCGACATCAAAAATGCTTTTCTCAATGGAGAAGTACAAGAAGAGGTATACATGAGTCAACCCATTGGATTTGAAAATGAAAAACATCCAGACTTTGTTTACAGGTTGAAAAAGGCACTTTATGGCTTGAAGCAAGCACCAAGAGCATGGAATGAGAGATTAGTAGAATATCTAACTAAGTGCGGATACAACCCAAGTAGTGCAAATCCTTCATTGTACATGAAGAAGGAAGAAAATAGAGAGGTATATATTTGCATATACATCGATGTCCTCATCATAAGAGGAAATGATGTTATATCCTGAAGAAATCTGATGATATAAATGGATCACAATAGAGGTTTCAAAAGGTTATTCAATTAGGAATCAAGGACTGCCTATAGCACCCTTGAGTGTTGCACATATTCAGCTCCCAGAGTTTAGCATTGTTATTATGAAATGCTGAAATGCCTGGAGAAAATACTATGCATGCACTCTCAGGATCTCGAATTCTACTAGGGATCTTTGCTATGGAAAATTGTACATGCCCTTTGGGAATGAGAGAAATAGTATTAGTTTATCTTTCCCTTCATATCTCTTAATAATATGAGTTCTTTCTTTGTCACTTTGAGAATAAGGCATCGTACCAAGGTTCATTTGCAATACCATTTGAAGTAGTAACATGTATGTAACCATGCGTGGAATTATATGAGCTACCAAGTTTATCAAAAAGAGAGAGAAAACAAAACATAAATGTGCCATCTACCCATAATGGACGCTGAACATACACTTTAGAGACCATAGCTTCCTGTATGTATTATAACCCAGCATTTGTTCCTTCCAGTGACCGTAGGTGAATTCTTCTATTGGTCCTCTTAGGCGTTAAATCCTTTCCCAGGAACCTATAGATGGTTGCAGGGTAAGCGAGGAGGAGTGAAGAGAGCGAGCAAGGTAAGTGTGAGAGTAAAGGTAAGAAGGGGAGTGCGAGAGAGATTCAGAAGAGGAGTAGTTAGGGAAACACAAAAGAGAGGAAGCATGCAAGGGAGCACGGCCATGACTGTGTGTCTGAGTAGAGGTGTGTGAAAGAGTGAGAAAAGAAAGAGAGTGAGTGCACGTAGGGTAAAAGGGCATGAGAATAAGAGTGAGAGAAAGATTGGGTAAGGGACCGACTATTTGTTTGCA
>CM035408.1:182161876-182184376 GCA_020310875.1 Ceratopteris richardii | reverse complement strand
ACTGTCTACTATAACTATACAAATTTTCATAATCATTGGATTTCTACATTTTTAGTTATGGTGATTTTTCTGCTCACTGGTCTATTTCTGTAGCAGCCCGTGAAAATCGGGATGATGTCATCACTTGTTAAAACTCATTCTCAGTGTGTGGTTCATTATTTTTTATGAGATTACTCTTGAAAGTTAGCTCTTAAGCTACCTAGACTTCACCAAGAGGAATTAAGCTAATTGCTGCTGTGCTCAGAGAATTATGTAAAACACTGGACAGGTGTATGAACCAAGAATAGCAAGTTTTCACCTCTGAGCTAACTCCAACTTATCTGTTTTGATCTATCTTTTTGAGAGTGATCTTCCAAGGTACATAGGGTGTCTAATACATCCATTGGTAAGCTAAAAGGGCCCACCATATACTCCTGGAGTTCATTTGGCTGGTGTAGATCAAGGAGTTTGCAACACCTCTTCATCTTCAAGCACATACCTATCCATCTCTTCACAGTGGTATCAGAGCAAGGTTGGACAACATGGCAGATGGATTTCCTTCATCAATTGACAAATTAGACAGAGGTAACTACTCAGCTTAGTCATTAAGAATGGAAGCCTAGTAGAAGTTTATATGGTTATGTGGCTGGAGATGAAGTTATGCCAAGTTTCAGGAACAAAAGTCAACCAACACAAGAAGAGCAAGAAAGATTGAGCACATGGTGCTCCAAGGATGCACTTGCAAGGTCTTATCTCCTCAACTCTATCTCAGATTTTTTGTTGCCTCACATTAGAAGTTGTAAGACATCTCAGGAAGTGTGGGATGCACTTGAAGCTTTCTTTTCTTCAAGTACTAAAGCTAGGAAGCATCAACTATGGCTGGATTTCACAACTCTCAAGAAGGCTCCCAAAAAAAATGTGACTGATTTTGTCACAAAGCTCAAGGACATAGCGGATCAGTTGGGAAGCATCGGAGAGGTAATAGATGAAGAGAAAATTGTAAGGCAGGTCATCAATGGCTTGAAGGCAGATGATAAGTGGGAAGCATTCACCACAGCTATGGATTTGTACATGGACATGCATGTACCTGATTTCAACACATTCATTGGACAACTACTTACTCAAGAGGCAAAGCTTATCAAAAATGGAGAAAGCTCTAAAGGGAATCAATCTTCAGCTTTATACACGGATAAAAGCAAGTCTAAAGATAACAAAGGAAAGGCAAAGAAAGTGGATGATGAAGCAGGTACATATCAAGCTAACTATGCAGGTAGAGGAAGACATGGCAGAGGTAGAGGAAGAGGAGGTAGACAAGGCAGGGGGAGATCCCAAGACTCCAACTCATGTTCTATTTGTGGATTAACTAATCATACAACTGAAAATTGCTTTAGGAATTCCAGGAATCAAAGAGGCAGAGGATACAATAGAGGAAGTTATGGCTACTCAAGAGGAAGGTTCAACAACTACCATGGCAACTACAACAACTACAATCATTCAAACTATCAAGGAGGCTACAAAGGAAGGAGAGACTACAATAACTACACAGAAGACTCAAACAAAGAGGATTCATTATTGATTATGAACATGGCTATGCCACAAGGTAAATCTGATGAGCATGTTTTCTACATAGATTCAGGTTGTTCAAATCATGTGGTAGGAAATGTGGCACTCCTATCAGATTTAGAAGATCCAAGGAATAAGCATGAGGTACAAACAGGAGATGATACAAAACATCCTGTGGAGAAAATAGGCAATGTCCCTACTCTATGTCAACCTACTCAACCTACTCAGTAAGGTACTCTATGTCCCTACCATTACAAAGAACTTGATAAGTGTTGGGCAGATAGTAGAGAAAGGGTTGCAAGTCAGGTTCACAAAAGCAGGAGCATTTGTTGAAGATCCAAGTCAAGGATTCAGAAGAATTGTAAAAGGTGAAAAGACAGGTAGATTGTTCACATTTGAATTACAGGACACTAGAAACATTGCTCTCTTTAATTATGGTAGTCAGACACTCACAGAATTGGAAGTATGGCACAAAAGGTTAGCACATATTGGTGAAAGGTCATTAAAGCAAATCTGCAGGGACCAAAGTGTACTTGGACTTCCTAATTTGTCAAAACAACATATGATTTATAAGTGCAGTGCATGTCAATTTGGAAAGTCTCACAGGTTACCATTCATGAAGAAAGGTTATATGCATGGAGATCTCTTGGAGTTGGTTCATACAGATGTATGGGGACCTAGCAAGGAAGCTTCAATATCTGGATCAAGGTATTATGTTTCCTTTATTGATGATTGCAGCACATGGACTATCCTATTCTTTATGAAACACAAAGATGAAGTTTTTTCATGTTTCAAAAGATATTTGGCTCTTGTGGAGAATCAAACAGGTAAATCACTAAAAAGGCTAAGGTCAGATGGAGGGGGAGAATATTTCTCCCATGAGTTTGATTCTTTTCTTCAAGAAAGAGGAATCAAAAGAGAGGTAACTACAAGGTACACTCCTGAGCAAAATGGAGTGGCAGAAAGGAAGAATAGGACAATTGTTGAAGCTGCAAGGTCTATGTTAAATGAAAAGCATTTACCTAATTACTTATGGGCTGAGGCTGTATCTACAGCCACTTACTTGATTAACAGGTTGCCTTCAAAATCCCTTGATGGGATGACTCCATATGAGGCTTGGAATGGAAGAAGACCAAGCTTAGATCATTGTAAAATTTTTGGATGTATTGCTTTTGCTCATGTTCCTTCACAGGTTAGAGGCAAGATGGATCCAAAGGCAGAAAGGTGTGTATTTATTGGATATGACAACAATCAAAAGGGCTACAGGTTATACAACCCTACCAACAAAGGATTCTTGGTAAGTGTTGGAAGGAGTATTTTTGGAAAGCATTTTTGATGTAAAAAATTAGTAAAAAGCCAAAAAAACTTGTAGAATATTTATGCAATGGTTGTAAAAATAAGGAAGAGTCTTCCTTATGTAGTCAAGGACCTCATGTAATTTTTGTAGAATTTTTAGAAACTCTTAGATAGCATATTTTTAGAAAATTAGAGAAAAAGACCTAATTTCAAGTGTGAAAAGGGACACTTGAAAATGTATATAAGTCAATTTTCTCTATTTTGGAGAGGTTGGTTAATCATTTGCTCAAGCTATCAATAGAGAAGAAAGAATTTCTGCAAAAATCGTGTTTTCTCCTGTTGAGTGTATTTTCTTTGGTGTGAGCTTGTCTCTTGCTTAATCATGGAGATTTGTGAGTTACATTTGTGTATTACTGAGTAAGTTGTATGAAGAGAGAGACCTATTGCTGTAATGAGTGGAAAAGGACTGAGGAAAGTTCCAAAATTGTGAAAATCGTCTGATGGTACAGAATCGCGATTGTCTCGTCTCTGAGATACAGGTGATATTTTTCAATTTTGAGTTCATATTTGTATTCTGCTAATGAAATGGCATGGTTTTGACATAAAGAACATAGAAAATGATGGAGATTTGCCTTAGTTATGGTAAACTCTAGATTTTCTCTTCATCTTCAATTTCTCTCAGCAATCCAGCCATCAATCTCTTATTTCCTTGAATCTATTATCTTGAAGGGGCTGTGGTCTTATGGATATTCCTAGGATTGACAAAATAAAGATGATTTGTTGATTCTTTGTTACTTCATGATTGGAGAGGACAACTTGGAGTCCAAAACAAAACATTTTTTGGCGCCGTTGCCGGGGAACATTCCAAGAACTTCTTTGAAGTTGGACCTTTGCTGGATCTTCAGTTGATGATGGTGAACAAGGTAAAGCTCATCAATTAGGAAAAGTGCACATGAATAGGTAGATATCATTGTTTGTCTTTAGGGAAGAAGAAAGCAATGGATGTCTTGTAGAAGTGGAAGTGCTGAAATCTTTGTAAATTGATAGTTGCTCATCATATTGGTGAAGTAAAAGTGCAGGTGTGTGGAGGATTTGAGCCAAGAAGCTGAAGATGGAGGTAACTTGAATCTATTCTTGCATTTCTAGATTTCTTTTTGCCCAAGTACTAGACACCATGGGTGATCTTGGGAAGATAACATGGTGATATTAAGGAAAGGACAGTTAAAGTAGCTAGATGTAAGAATGAGGGATTCAGTTGTTGACCAAGTCTGAGCAGCAAATCTTGAGTTGTTCTGCATTTTGAAAAAACATATGATTGAGTTTATCTTTACAAAATTTGATTGCCTTTCATAACACTTTTTCATTGGAGAACCTTTCTTTGGTACTTTAGTGATAGCTAAGGACATAGAAACTCATAACCAATCAAGAACCAAGGGATCAGTTGAATTCCAAAACCAGAAACCCTAAGTAAAGTGTTCACCTTTATTTTTAGGGCAAAAATACCAAACAAATTCACAAAACTCATCAAAAACAATCAAACAAATTTCTTTTCTTGATAAGAAGTTGAAGTGAGGTGTTGTAGATAGGAGTGATTGTGGAAAACTGGAAAAGAAAACAAAAAATGATCAAAAAACCAAAAAATTAAAAAACACGATTCTCTGCACAGAATCGCGACTTTCTGAAAAAAGTGATTGATTTTGAAATAACATTTTAAGTGAAAGTTGAATTGAAGTTGTTGAAGGGTCTTGAAGGTAATCAAGAAGAAAAAACTACTCAAAGTGGCATAAAATCAAAAATAGAGAAAAACACGATTTTCTGCACAAAGTCGCGATTTTCTGAGGAAGATTGTGATTTTGGTGCAAAAGTTCAGGAGTAGAGTGAATTACAAAGAAAAGAAGGAATTGAAGCAAAACAAAGAGAAAGAAAGTTTAAAAAATAAAAAAAAAAAGTTTCAAAAAAAAAAAACCAGAAAATTAGAAAACACGATTCTCTGAACAGAATCGCGATTTTCTGTAAAAAGTGTTGTTTCTGGAATAACATTTCAGGTGATTCATGTATTGAAGTTGTGAAGGGTATTGAGAAAAGGCAAGGACATAGAATACTCAAAATTGCACAAGAAAAGATCTACAGAAAAAACACGATTCTCTACACAAAATCGCGATTTTCTGTAAAGAAAGTTTTTTGGAATCTGTGGTAAATTTGGGTACATTGAGATAAGGAAGTGTAAGGAAGATTAGGGGGATTGAGTAAGTGAAGAGGAATAATTGAAAGAGGGTGGAAATCTGAAACTTGAACAAAATCGCGACTTTCTGAGTACAAAATCGTGATTTCTTGAGCACTATATAAACAGATAATTGAAGAAAAAATTCATTTGAGAGTGAGAGTGAGGGAGAGAGAGAGTGAGCAGAGCTGCCAGAATCGCGATTTCCAGCAAACAGTGGACTTTGGAACATTTGCACCCAAGGAAGAAAGGTAAGAATCCTAACTTCATAATTGAATACATATTTTTGGTTTTGAGTGAAAAATAACACCAAAAAATAGAAAAAATCAGAAAAGGACAGAATCGCGATTTTCTGATTTCTTGAGTTTTTACTAAGGAATCATTTGTTTTTGCTTTAGTTGCTTCATTGCATGTTAAAATTGAGATAAGGCGATTCTATAGGTGAAAAAATATTGAAAAAAGCATAAGTTGAAATTCTGCCAAAAATTGGACAAAATCGCGATTCTGAGTTTTAACTCAAAATCGCGATTCTGTGAAAAGTGCCATCAACATCGCGATTCCCAGAACGCGATTTTCATAAGAAAATCGTGTTTTTTACAATCTGTGAGCAATCACGATTGTCTGGGAACAAAATCGTGGAAAACACGATTTTGTGAACAAAATCGTGAAAAACACGATTTTCACACAAAATCGTGGAAAAACACGATTTTGACACAAAATCGTGAAAAACTCGATTTTTGAACACAAAATCGTGAAAAACACGATTTTGACACAAAATCGTGAAAAACACGATTTTCACACAAAATCGTGAAAAACACGATTTTCATCACAACATCATGAAATACACGATTTTCATTACAAAATCGTGGAAAACACGATTTTCACAAACAATCGTGGAAAAACACGATTTTGACACAAAATCGTGAAAAACTCGATTTTGAACACAAAATCGTGAAAAACACGATTTTGACACAAAATCGTGAAAAACACGATTTTCAACAGAAAATCGTGAAAAACTCACAAGTAGGCACAAAATCGTGAAAAACACGATTTTCATCAGAAAATCGTGAAAAACACCAAGTCCATCAGAAAATCGTGAAAAACACCAAATTCATCAGAAAATCGTGAAAAACACCAAGTCCATCAGAAAATCGTGAAAAACACCAAATTCATCAGAAAATTGTGGAAAAGTCTAATTGCATCATAAAATCGTGAAAAACACGATTTTCATCTGAAAATCGTGAAAAAACACTACTGGTAGGAGAAAATCGTGAAAAAACCCTAATTTCATTAGAAAGTCGTGAAAAACACAAAACATAGGAAGAAAATTAAAACATACACAATTTTGGACAGAAAATTGTGGAAAACCAATACATTGGTTAAGAAACTATGACAAACACTCTTTTGAGTATTAGAAATTTGTCAAAAATAGTTGAATGATACTAAGGTCTAGAAATAAAATAAATTCACTTTCTAAACAAGACCTAACAAGAAAGGAAAAAGAGCCAGGAAGTAGTAAAAGATCAGAAAGAAATTTAGGCCAAGAAAATAACATGGAGAACCTAAATGAAACAAATGAGTCAATAGAAACTGGGGATTTTAGAAACATCCTCAAATACATGTATACAAATAGGTTTGGAACCTATGTATACCAGAATGGAATGCATAAATTCCTCATTAGATTGAGAAATTTAGAAGTTCCCCTGAATATAACTCCAGTAGCCCAATTCAAAGATGGAAGATATGAAGACAGGCAAGGATGTGTATACATCTTCTCTCAAGACCCAGAAAATTCAAATGATCTAGGGCAATGTGCTGACAAAGGACCTTGGGAACATAACATGGGACAACCAGATATACCTAGACCAAATGAAAACTACACTAATAATGAGCAACATCATGGGAGAAGAACACATGCTTCACCAAATCCCTTTGACAAAGAACCAGAAGGATACAATGACTTCCCACTCAGAAGAAGACCTCATTGGCAACCTCAGGGTAGGATGCTTAGACCATACCAAGTAGCCAAATGCATGAAGAACCAATATGAGGGGTATTCAGATCCTCATGCTCATGCTGCAGAATTTAGACAACTAATTAGAGCAGAGGAAGTAGAAGATTACAAGGTGCAATTTGAGGCATTTGGTCTAACCCTAACAGGGCCAGCCTTATCATGGTTCATTCCTTTGAGAAAAGAAATGTACCTAGACATTGAATCTTTCTTAGAAGCTTTCATTGGTGAATTCTCTAAGACTGGAATCAAACATAGTACAACCACATTGATACACAGCTTCAAACAACAAAAGGAGGAAAATGTTAGAGAAGCAGCCAGAAGGTTTAAACAGTACATTGATAGATGCCCAAGAGAAGAAGTACCTTCCATGGCAAAACAAGTATCCTTATTCATTGAGGGTTTGAGAAGTGCCCAATTAAGGACCCTAATGTACTATAGGAGATGTCCTGATTTAGCAGCCTGTGTTAAGGAAGCAATAGATTTGGAGGACAATAGAGGTCAAGATTTGTTAGCATTTGATCAACCCAGATCTTATGAAGACAAAATTCCTCCAGCAGAAGAGTTGGCTCAGGCTATTGCTAAAGCCCTAGAGGTAAGCACTAAAACTAATCTGATAAACTCTAGGATAAACACAAACAAGAAATGTTATATTTGTGGAGAAAATCATCTGGCACAACAATGCCCTTATCAGAAGCCACAACACTTACAAGATAGGAAGAAACTCAAGTATTGTACACTAGAGAGAAAATGGACAAACCATACCAGGGAGGAATGCTTCTATAACAAACAACCTGTCAAGGAAAGAGACTACATGGCTCAGAGGGAATCAGGTTATACTGAGCAACCAAGACCAGTATTGGGACAACAACCTCCTATTCCAACTAATGTGGTACCAGTCAAATATACACCCATTGACGAAGGAAATTCAAGATTCAGATCACCTTATAAGGAAGAGTATCAATGGAGTGAGGGACATCAGGAAGAATGGGAAGATTATGAAATAAGGGAACCTGAGCTTAAAGCCCTAGATTTGGGAAATGGAAAAATTGAAATGGACACAGCAACATTCATGTACATTACCAACAACTACATGTCCAATCAAAAACCTCAATTCAAAGGGGGACCAAAGATAACATGTTATAGGTGTGGGGGAGAGCATTTCATTAGAGATTGTCCACAACCTCCAACATTCAGGATAGAGGGAGCATACTGTAAGGATTGTGGTAGAGAACATCTGATCAAGGACTGTCCAAAAAATCCCCAAAAACAACAGAACACACCTAATAACATACCTTTAAAAACAGTCAAAATTATGGAACAAGAGGAATTGAGTGACAATGATCAAGTTGAACTTAATGTTATAACAAGGGCACAAGCCAAACAACAAGGAACAATTAAAGAACAAAATGAGGGTTCTACATCAAAAGGGAAGAAAAATAGACAAAAAGGGAAATGGGAAAAGAAAAGAAAAGTGGGCAAAAGTCTGGAAGAAGACAATCAGGAACAATCAAATTCAAAACATACCTCTCCTCAAAAGACTCAGAATCTGTCTGAATTAGGAAATTCTCAGAGTCTAGACACCCTAATCAAAGCCTATAAAGGAAGGATTCAAGAAGGACCAAGCCCTGCAGATCATGCAATGGCTTATCCCATACCGGATCTAGAGCATGAAAGGATGCTAAGATGCAAACAAATTATCCAGGAAACACAACTTAGATTAGGGGAAGAAGACAGCTCTTGGAGAACAATTGAACAGCATGAAAAAACAAAAACCAAGGAAGATGATAAAGAAGGAAATCCACAAATAACATTCCAAATGATCTTAGATGAACATTGTAGCATTACATGTCATACAACATGGGAAAATTGGTTGAAACAAAATCCTCACCTACAAAACAAGATGAACAAAGGAGAAACAATATCTGGAAACCTTCATTCACCATTACAAGAATTAGAGGAACTATGGTATATTCCTATTGATAAAATAGGAGGATATTGTGAAGGAGAAGAAGGGAATTCAACCCTAAAATTACAATATGGAAAAAATTCAGCAAAAGCCATTTTGGATAGTGGATCAGGAGTGGCTATAATGACTAAACAAACCTGGGAGAAATGGGGAAGAAATGAATTACTACCCACTAAAATGAGATTACAACTTGCAGATGGACATATAGAAAAACCCCTGGGAATATGGGAGAAAGTGATTGTGGACATATGCGGCATAGAAATAGAGCATACCTTTGCTATAGTAGAATTTCCACAATCCACATCTTATGAAATTATCCTAGGAAGACCTTTCATGAGACAAATGCAAATTGTACAAGATTGGGGTAATGATTGTTTGTATCTTCAGAACCAGGGGAGAATAACAAGAGTAAACTTAAGAAATGGCCACTATTGTGACATATCTCCTAGAGAATGGTGTAAAATACATCAAAATCAACAAGAAAGTGAAGAAGCAGAAAGGGAGGATCAGGAAGAGGGTGAATCAGCAGTTTGGAAGTGTAACATATTAAGAAATCTCACAAATAGGAAAAGAAAGTTAAGAAGAGAAGATTGTGTGGAAGAAAGAAAAATACAAGATGAAAGTTATGTGCCTCAACAATTCAAAGATGAAGAGTTTGAGCCTTATGGATGGAATCAAATCTTAGCTACCATGGATTTGGCCAGTGAAGAATATGTGGGAGTGGAATTCCAAAATGAGGAAGGATTTGATATTTTCCACATTAGCATACACATGATAGGAGTATCAAAAACAGAAGAGGATCAAAATCAAGAAATGATATTAAAAGAAGGAAAATCACAGTATTTGGAAACAGTAAAAGCTGAGGATGCAATCAAAGACAAAATCTCAGGCAAATACAAGGAACATAAACACAAAGAAATAGAAAGAGACCAGGAAAAAGAAAAGAAAGAGAAAGAGATAAACAGAGATCAATACTTTGATGTACCAGCAAATTTTAAAACTTATGAAGTAGAAGACAGACTACTTCTGAAAATGAAACCAAAAAGAGAGAAGAAGAAAGGGGAAGCATATGATAATGAAGAACAAACAAAGAAAATTGTAATTACACAGGAAGAAGGAGAAGAGAGACAAATAGTAATAGCTGATGATATGACATCACAAGAAGAAGAAGCATTAAGGAACCTGGCAAAGAACTATAGGGATGTATTTGCTTACAGTTATAAAGATTTGAAAGGAATTGATCCAAAAATTTGTGAGCATAAGATTCCTATGACACCTGATGCAAAACCAAGCAAACAGAGACATTATACATTTAATGATAAATACTCTGCCAAAATAAAGGAAGAAATTGACAAGTTATTGGCTGCTAATTTCATTTATGAAATAGAGTATACTGAATGGATATCACCTATAGTTGTGGTGCCAAAAAAGAACGGGAAACTTAGGGTATGCATTAACTTGAAGAAAGTGAATGCAGCAACTATAAGGGATAGTTATCCAGTGCCAATAACAGATCATCTTCTTGAGAGAGTTGCAGGAAAGGAAGTCTATAGTTTTCTAGATGGTTTCTCAGGATACAATCAAGTACCTATAGCCTTAGAGGACCAACATAAGACTGCCTTTTCTACAGAATGGGGGGTTTATGCTTTTAGGGTTATGCCCTTTGGATTGACCAATGCCCCAGCAACTTTTCAAAGGTTGATGTGTCATATTTTCAAAGAATTCCTGAGAAATGTGATGGAAATCTATGTAGATGATTTATGCACTTTTTCTTTAAAAAGACAAGATCATTTACAAGATTTGGAAAGAATATTCAGGAAGTGCAGGACATATAGAGTATGCTTAAACCCTGAAAAGTGTGTATTCTATGTCAGACAAGGAAGAATGTTGGGTCATATAGTGTCAAAAAATGGAATTTCTACTGATGAGAAGAAAATAAAAGCCATAATAGAGCTTCCTAGACCTACAAATGTGAAGGAACTCCAAACTTTTATGGGACATTGTGGGTACTACAGAAAATTTGTACACAAATTTGCTGATATAGCCAAGCCCTTATATGCCCTCATCACAAAGTTTGAGTGGACTGAAGAATGTGACCAAGCATTTGAAACATTAAAAACTTGTTTGGTGACAGCACCAATTTTAAAAACACCTCAGTGGGATAAAATCTTTCATGTACATGTCGATGCTTCAAATTATGCTCTGGGATGTGTGTTAGCACAACCTTTAGAAGGAAGCAAATTAGATTTCCCAGTAGCATATGCAAGTAGACAATTAAACATTGCAGAAAAAAATTACACAACCACTGAGAGAGAAGGATTGGGAATGATCTTTGCTGTCAAAAAATACAGACATTATCTATTGGCCAACAAGTTTAAATTCTTTGTGGATCACCAAGCTCTACTCTATTTAGTAAATAAACCATGTCATACAGGAAGAATAGTAAGATGGTTTCTTTTACTAATGGAATTTGAATTTGAGGTGGTGGTTAGACAAGGAAAAACACACTTGAGAGCAGATCATTTGTCAAGAATCCAGTCAAAAGAACCTAGTTCACCTATAGATGATGATTTGCCAGATACATACTTATTCAAGGCGGAAAGTGTTCCTGAGTGGTCGATGTCATTAATTCCTTTGTTAACCATGGGACCTTGTAGGTCATTAGCAAATAACACACATTTGGTGTTACAAAGCAGGAATTTCATGCTGTTAGCTGGACATTTGTATCACCTCAATCAGTCAGGTATACTGGAATATTGTACTCCAGAAGAGGAGCAACATGAATATGTAAGAAAAGCTCATTGCTGGAATCCATGTACTCATGCTTCTACGATTGTCACTCTAAGTAACCTTAATAGGATGGGAGTACATTGGCCAAATAAGATTCAAGATGTGGAGAGATATATTGATAACTGTCAAAAATGTCAAACATTGCAGAAATCAGAATTAATAACTTTATATTGGTTTCAGAAAAACCCTGAATGGAGTGAAAACATTGTTGAGAAGTTGAAGAAAAAGAAGAAAGGAAAACAGGTAATAGCTGGTGCTGATTCAAGAAATCTACAAGTGATCTCAGAGGAATATCAACTCATAGGAGAACAATTATACAAGAGAGGAATGGATGGATATCTGAGAATTTGTGTTCCAGAAGAAAAGTATTTAGAGATGTTGGAAATGGCACACTCGGGAGTAGCTGGAGGACATTTCTCAAGTGATAGAACAGCCAAACTCATCTTATATTCTGGCTTTTGGTGGCCAACCTTATTTCCCGATGCTAGAACTTATGTAAAAAGATGTGATGTCTGTCAAAGGGTAAGTCAACCAAACAAAAGAGATAACATGCCATTAATTCCTTTAATTTCAGCCAGAGCTTTTAGTAAATGGGGATTGGACTTTATTGGACCAATACATCCTCCAGCCAGATAATCTCATGCAGAATACATACTAGTAGCTACAGATTATTTGACAAAATGGGCTGAGGCCAAAGCTACTAGAAGAAATGATGCTCACACCACTGCTAGATTTTTGTATGAAAACATTATCACTAGATTTGGACTACCAATTGAATTGGTAAGTGATAGGGGGACTCATTTTCTGAATCAGATCATAGAAAACATGACCAATTATTTCATGATTAGTCATAATAAGTCAGCCCCATATCACCCACAAGCCAATGGGTTAGCAGAAAGTACTAATAAAGTACTTTGCAATGTATTGTCCAAATTAGTCAACACAAACAGAAATGACTGGGATTCTCAACTTAATCATGTTCTTTGGGCTTATAGAGTGGCATACAAAACGGCTTTAGGGACTACACCATTTAATTTGGTATATGGCCAGAATGCAGTTTTACCCATGGAATTTCTTATTCCAACATTGAAGGTGGGTAGCCAATACAATTGGACAGGACATGAATTATCTGAGAGAGTCATAGATTTGGAAAAACTGGGAGCATCGAGACTCCAAGCAGTGATGAGTATATACACAAACAAGAAAAGACAAAAAGCTTATCATGATGTTCACATAAAAGACAAAGATCTACAAGAAGGAGACCTGGTCTTAGCTTACACAATCAAGGAACATCAGAAAAAGTTTCAGAAAAAAGGTCATGGGCCATATATCATACATCAGATAAGCAAGAGTGGAGCTATTCAGTTAGCCAACATTGATGGGGAAATCATGCCAAATTTCATAAGTGGATGTAGAGTGAAGAGGTATGAATGCCCATTAACTACTGATGAATGGAGAAGATTGCAAAAGGCCCAAAACAGGAAAAAAGAAGAAGAAAGTATTAGAAAGGAGGCTCAACTAGAAGCCAAAGAGAGAATTAGAAAATTAAAACAAGCGTGCTTATGTGAAAACACTCTAAAGCAAAAAGAACATTTGCCTTTGATTATGATGAATTATCAGAATGAAAACATAAGGGTTTTGATAGATTCAGGAGCTCAAGTGAATTTAATTAGCTCAGCCTTGGTCAATAAGTTTAACCTTAAGAGAGCTGAAAGCAGAATTTTGATCAAAACTCTGGGAGGGAAAAGGATTCAAAGCATATCTTCACTTTCTATTAAAGTTAAATTTAATAATGAATATATGGAGATAGATTGTGAAGAGTGGCCAGACCATTTAATGGAGGAAAAGTTGATTTTAGGGCAACCATGGCTCAAACAAGGTAAAGTCATCTTAAATTTTGAAAAAATGAAGCTTAATTTGACCATCGAAGACAAAAAGTTTTTAATGTTCTTTCTGAGTAATGAAGAACAGGTACTTCATATGGATGTTCATGACCCAGATCTCGAAGGATTTACTTTCTCAATGGAGGACAGGAACATTTTGTCAATACAAAGTGATCAAGCTTCATACACTCAAGACCAGCAAAAGACTGAAGGGGTAAAGGTGGATGAGGAGACAAAACAAAGAAGACTATTATTGCCAAATTTGCAACATCAACAAATCAGAACAAGAGGAATATGGAAACAGGTCATGCAGAGTTATTGCTCACCAAAACAAGAAATTAGAACAAAATGGACATGGAAGCCAAAAAGTGCCACAAAATGTTCATCCATAGAGCATGGATATTTCCATAACAAAAGGACAAATGGAGTAAAACATTACTGGGTGAAAAAATCAGAATTGGGTCAATGGAAGAGGGATAATCCACAGTGGACCTATCTTTGGAATTTTGAAAATGACAAAAAAATATTTCCTTCTTTCCCCTTAGAAGAAAATTAGGAGGGGAAGGAAAGAAGACAGGAAAAAAAAAAAAAAAAAAAAAATCCAGAAAAATATATTTTATTTTCTTGATTTTCTTTCTAAAATTAAAAAACACAAAGCAAGATTTAGGGAGGGAGAGAGTAACTTATTATGGAAAAAAATTGTTTTGTCTTATTGTTGTTCAAATTTTTTGTGATCATCTTTTTTGACCACTACTTTTTCAAGTTTCTTCATTAATCATCTTTTCTAGCATCATCTTTCTATTCAGAAATTGTTTTTTGAGCAAGGAAGTGACAATTGGAGAGAGCACATTAGATGTCTTGCTACACCTATATTGCTCACTTAAAATTGAGTCTCTTGGAAAAAAGCAAAAATTGCTTGGAACTTGTCTTTTTTATTTTTTATATGTCAGTAACATTCCAGAATAATATAGTATTTTCTTGTGAAATCTTGTGACTCATGTGGGTGGAGTGTTTTCTTTTCTGTTATATATAAATACAGGATGGTGAATGCAAAGGAGTTGACAATTCATGACTTCAAAGCTGATTCAGTAACTTTGTCCAGAGGACACTGGTTTTTGGATAGTGATGCAGCTGAAGAACAAGTGGACTTAGAATCAGATGAAGACCAAGAAATCCCAGAAGCTGAAAAAATAGCAAAAGAACTTAAAGAAATTCTAGGAGTAATAGGACAGCACATCTTCACAGTAGCAGTGGGAGGTTATAAGTACACTATGTTGTGCCAGGAATTTTACAGGTTTCAGAAAACTTCTGTCAACATCAAGAGATGGAAAGCTGTGGGATTGCACAAGCTCTTGGAAGAACCTATTTTCTTTATTGACTTTGAAAGAGTAGCACAAGTGATGGGTAGTTTGGAGGAAGTGGGAAAAGGTAATGATGCCTACTTCAGATGCAAAGTGAAGAACAAGGACAATCAGGAGGTACGGGTAGTCATCAAAGCAGAACATATCAGAGCTGCTTTACAATTTTTTCCAATGGGCACCAAACTAGACCAAAGTTTTGTCAAAAAGAATAAGGAGACTTACACTGGATATGTAAAGTTCACTGACTTCAAAGGAAGAGAAAATGAAGAATACGCTATAAGAATGTTCTTACAGTTCTTTTGTTTTCCAAAATTACCAAGGTACACCATGCCTCATAAGTCAGTAACTCTATTGATGTTCAATAACAAAGATAGAACCAAGCCATTTGGGGTAATGGATGTCTCACCATACATCCATGAACAGCTGAAGGAAGCAGCAAAACACTGGGAGCAGAAGAAATTCATGAATGGAGCCCAGTATTTGACAAAAATTATTTATCATGTTCTAGGAATGGAAGAACAGTTAAAGTTAGCTCCTGAAGCACAGTACTTCAGAAATCTGATGTCAGGAATCAAAAGTCCCCCAAGAAAAGCACTTGGAAGAGAATCAGAAGGACAAACTCGCATGAGGGGAACAGGAATGAAGAGAAAAGTAATATCTGAGGAAGTGATTCCAGTAAAGAAGAGAAAGTTGGACCCCAGAAAAGTTGAATTAGAACAGGCAGAAGAAACAAGAGAGGAACATGTGGTAGCACAGAAAAAGGTACAATCCTCCAGTGAACCTCACCCTCCACAGACAAGTAAAGAACAGCTTTATACTTATCTCACTCAAGGAAACAACAAAAGAGCTATATATGAGGCACAGTATCAAAAAATGTTGGAAGATTTTTCATGCAAAGCTACGGATTGGATCCAAGAAGAGGTGGAGCACTATGAAGCATTACATGAAGAAATGATGGCAGCCGAAACTGAAGAGATATTTGTGAAGAAGGAGGTAGAGTTGCTGGCATACTTCAAGGAATTGCAAGGACCTCCAGAGGCCAGGACTACTGTGATAGTGAGAAAGAAGATGCCAAGGAAACCTGTCCAAAAGAAGAAGATGCTAAAGAAAGGGAAAGGAAAAATGGCAGATGAACCTGTGATGAAAGAAATGGAACAAGTAATTACAAAAGAAACACAGAAGCTAATCACAGTAAAGGAAGTGTCAAAGCCTACAGAACAAGAAGTAGGAGGATCCTCACAATTCTCATCTGATTCAGATAGTGACATTGAGAGTTTTCTGTTAAAAAGTTTAAACTTGTCAATACCCAACACTCCCAATGTAGCTGTAGAGGCTGTGGAAAAAGTGAAGACACCTGAGGATACAAGCAAGAAGTCTAAAGAAAGGCAGACTTATGAAGAAACTGTCCAACAGATGAGTGCTGAAGAAGAAAGAAGACTGTTGAAAGGAAATGCCAGAATGACAGAAGAGGAAAACCAGAGGAGAGATGAAGGTAGCTTTGGAATAATGAATGTTGATGAAAATTCAATATGGACCAAGCCTTCACAGACATAATTCCAATTGAATGCAAGATTGAATGCAAGTTTAGAGGAACTAGCAAAGAAGGTATTCGGCAGTTCATATAATCAGCAGAAGGATGCATCCGAAGAACAGGAAAGCAAGAAGTTAGAACCAGAAAAGAGTGCTCAAGAGGTCTTGGGACAAGTAATGGAGGAAGGAATTGTTCAAAGTATAAAGGATGTGCTGCAGGATATAAAAAGCAGTGGGGAATTTACATCCAAGAATGATCGAGAACAAGAGGTAGAAGCAGACTTTATGGACATTGAGGAGCAAGATCAAGAATACACAAATAAGGGGAGTAATGATCAGATAAAAAATTCTCATACAAATGAATCAGATATAGCCCAAGAAACAGAAAGACAGGCATTGCAGAAAAATAATGTTCAGATTGATTGTGTGGAAAAAATTGAATCAATGTCTGTTCAGGAAAGAATGGGGCAGGAAGAGCAAATCATGAAGGTTCAAACAGGTCATGTTGGAGAAGAGTTAGACAAAAGTCAGGGAACTCTAATAAAGGGAAATGAGATACAAGATCTGGAAGGAACAGAAAAGCAACAGGTAATGGAAGGAAGAAGTTCACTAGAAGAAATAAGGACTTCAGATTTATCAGGGCAGAAGGAGACAAAAAATCAAGCACTAGTTTATGAAGAAGATGATACTAATCAGGAGACTGAGAATGATGATTACAGTGATGAAGAACTAGATACTAAAGATATAGATGATGAAACAGTAGCAGAAGAGGATGATAAGGGTAAAGAAGACAAGCAAATTGAAATCAGACAGACAGAAATGGAAGTAGGTTTGGAAAGGATACCCAAGAGTATAAGAGCAGCTTGTCAGAAGATCATAAGTAATATTGAACAGTTCAGACCATCCAGCAGAAATATGATCATATCAGGCATGGTGGCTGAATCTGAATTTGAGAAAGGGAGTATGATTATCAAAGAACACAGAAAGGAAAAGGAGCAGATGTCAGAACAATTGAGGTCAATTCAGAAGAAAAATGAAGAGTATGTCAATAGAATAATTGCTTTGGAAGAAAGTGAAGTTCAGAAGCAGAACAAAATACAATATTTGGAGGATAAGAGTGTGAAGTTATCAGAACAGAATGCCAAGATGGAAATGGAACTAAAAACCATAGGAGGAAGATACAGAACACTACAAACCTCATATCAAATTTTGACTAGGGCCCATGAAGATATTAATAAGTTGCTGCTAGAAGAAGGCCTAGTAAAAGATGGAAGTAAACCTACCCAATTGACAGAGGAAGAAAAAGATGAAATGCATAAAGAAATTCAGAAACTCCAAGAAGAATTAAAGGAAGCTAAAGAACTAGAAAAGCAAGCAAGTACACATGCTGCTACAGCTATGAGGGGGTATAACAAGTTGTTTCTGAATACAGAGCAAGAGAGGAAGGATTGGCAGGACAAGTTGGAAAGAGAAAGAATGGACTGGATGAAAGAAAGAGAAGATTTGACAACTCAGAATAAAAGCTTAAGGATGACCTTAGAAGATTTGCAGGAACAACTGGAGAAATCAAAAGCTCAGGAAGAGGTTCAGAATCAGGCACATGCAGAAGATACAAATACAAGAGAGTTTGAAACAGGAGATGCTGATAAAGAACAGGAAAATTATGAAGCAGTAGTCAAAAGATCTGAGGAAGAATACACTGCGGAATTGGTTCAGAAGTTGCTGACCAGCAGAGAATCAAGAATGGAGTTTATGAGAAAAATGCATGATGATTATGAAAACCAGATTGTCACATTTGCTTTAAACAAAGGCATCAATCCAGATCAGCACCATTGGGCTGCAGACGGATTAGGAATTCCTTTTTGTATGGTATTGGAAAGCATAAAGAATTATCAGTTGGCCAGAGTGGGATTATCTCCAAATCAATATTTTGAATATGAAGAGGATATTAATGTCACAAAGGAATTATTTGAAAGAGCTAACCCAAAATGGAGGAATAAGTGGTTGGATGCCAATAAAGAGTGTAGGAGAATCTGGAAGGAGGCACCTCTACACTTAAAGATTAATCCAGCTTATTGCCCCGTAGCCAGAAGAAGGGAGTGGACTGTTTTTTGGGAAAGAAGAAAAACAGGGCAGATTCCAGCAAAATGGCTGAATTTTCCAAAAATAGCAGGTCCAAAGGCAGGAACTTGGCCTACAAAAAGTTACATGGTGAACACTGCTGAGTCGGTTATAGCAACTTACAAAGATGTTAATGACCCTGCTTGTATATTACTTGTCAGAATAATGAGGTTAATTCTAGCCTGTATAGAAACATACACAGATACGGATGTCAGAATTCTGAATTACATTGGATTCAATTCTCCAACAGATGCTCTATTATTTGATCTCAGTGAGACACCTGATAGGATATGTCTAATGGCCTATTATAGCAGAATAGTGTTTTTGGGCAGCCACTTTTTGCAAATTTTTGAGGATGCATTTGACTATGGGTTTTTTGAACGAGAATCAGAAATTTTTGGGAAATTATCAGTTGTTACTAAATCCAGACTTACTGCCTATGAAGCCTCTTATACGGAATACTTGAAAAAGGACGTTATTGACAAACCTGAAGCTGCAATACAATGGAGAAAAGCCTTGTTCGAGATGGTCAACAATTTAAATGTAACAGAAAGAAAAAGCCATGATTTACTGTCACAGGTGTATCAAAGAAAGAAGAAATGAAGAAAAGTGATCAAAGTAGAGGAGCAGAAAAATCTTTCGTCAGGAGCCGAAAGGCTTAGGAGGGGAAGGATGTTGGAAGGAGTATTTTTGGAAAGCATTTTTGATGTAAAAAATTAGTAAAAAGCCAAAAAAACTTGTAGAATATTTATGCAATGGTTGTAAAAATAAGGATGAGTCTTCCTTATGTAGTCAAGGACCTCATGTAATTTTTGTAGAATTTTTAGAAACTCTTAGATAGCATATTTTTAGAAAATTAGAGAAAAAGACCTAATTTCAAGTGTGAAAAGGGACACTTGAAAATGTATATAAGTCAATTTTCTCTATTTTGGAGAGGTTGGTTAATCATTTGCTCAAGCTATCAATAGAGAAGAAAGAATTTCTGCAAAAATCGTGTTTTCTCCTGTTGAGTGTATTTTCTTTGATGTGTGAGCTTGTCTCTTGCTTAATCATGGAGATTTGTGAGTTACATTTGTGTATTACTGAGTAAGTTGTATGAAGAGAGAGACCTATTGCTGTAATGAGTGGAAAAGGACTGAGGAAAGTTCCAAAATTGTGAAAATCGTCTGATGGTACAGAATCGCGATTGTCTCGTCTCTGAGATACAGGTGATATTTTTCAATTTTGAGTTCATATTTGTATTCTGCTAATGAAATGGCATGGTTTTGACATAAAGAACATAGAAAATGATGGAGATTTGCCTTAGTTATGGTAAACTCTAGATTTTCTCTTCATCTTCAATTTCTCTCAGCAATCCAGCCATCAATCTCTTATTTCCTTGAATCTATTATCTTGAAGGGGCTGTGGTCTTATGGATATTCCTAGGATTGACAAAATAAAGATGATTTGTTGATTCTTTGTTACTTCATGATTGGAGAGGACAACTTGGAGTCCAAAACAAAACAGTAAGCAGAGATGTAGTTTTTGATGAGAACAATTCATGGTATGAAGATTCATGCAGGAAGATCAGTTTACCATATGATCTTGAAGAAGATTTTCCAAAGCTTGGTAGAGAACAATCAAAGATTGAAGAACAAGACACCTCAGAGGATGATGAAGAATCTCACATGGAAAAGATCAAAGCATGGAAGTCTAAAGGTAAAGCAAAATTGCAGGAACTTGGACATGAAGCAGAATCATCACATCATGGCCTAAGAAGATCTATGAGGGAAAAGAAAAAACCAGAAAGGTATGGGTTTGACACCTCATTAGTAACTAAACATTCTATCTACATAGCACAGGACATAAACCAAGAGGAGCCATCATCATTTGAAGAGTCCAAAGCAAAAACAGAATGGAAGCATGCAATGAAGGAAGAGATTGAAGCACTTGAGGAAAACAACACTTGGGATTTGGTGCCCAAGACTTCATCCATGAAGGTAATAGGCTCAAGATGGGTCTATAAACTCAAGAAGAATTCTGATGGTTCAATTAACAGGTATAAGGCAAGGCTTGTGGCAAAAGGCTTTGCACAAACTCAGGGAATTGATTATGAGGAGACTTTCTCTCCTGTGGCAAAGATGCCTACTATTAGGGTTTTGCTTAGTATTGCCTCTTCCAAGAATTGGAAGATACTTCAACTAGATGTAAAGAATGCATTCTTGAATGGTTGGATAACAGAAGAGGTATATATGGCACAACCACCTGGTTTTGAAAATCAAGTTTATCCTGATTATGTGTGTAAACTTAACAAAGCATTGTATGGTCTCAAGCAAGCTCCAAGAGCTTGGAATTTCAGGCTTGTTTCATTCTTGCAGGACAAAGGCTTTCAACCAAGCAAGGCAGATCCTTCACTCTTTATTAAAAAGAGTAATTCCGAGGTCATCTACCTATGTGTATATGTAGATGATATTATATTGACAGGAAATGATGCAGATGGTATGAAGAAGATCAAAGATCAGATGAGAGAAGAGTTCAAGATAAGTGATTTGGGTTCACTTACCTATTTCCTAGGTTTGGAAGTTGTCTACAAAGATCATGGTTTGTTTCTCACTCAAAGAAAGTACATTAAGGACATGTTGGCAAAATTCAAGATGCAAGATTGTAAGATTGCAGGTACTCCAATGGAGGTCAATCACAAATTGAGCTCACATGAAGGTGAACTCATAGAGGACATCAAATCATATCAAAGTCTAGTGGGTAGTCTCAACTATGCCACATTGACAAGAGTAGATATATGTTACAGTGTGAGTGTGCTAAGCCAATTTATGCACACACCAAGGAAACCACATATGGATGCTGCCAAAAGGATTCTCAAGTATCTCAAAGGAACCATAAATGAAGGACTTTATTATCCTTATGTATCTGATTTAGGTTTGAAGCTATTTTCTGATGCAGATTGGGCTGGCTCCAAGGAAGATAGAAGGAGCACTTCAGGTTATCTTACCTTTGCAGGTTCAAAGCTTATTTCATGGTCATCCAAGAAGCAACCCACAGTTGCTCTCTATTCTACTGAAGCTGAATATAGAGGTCTTGCCATAGCTACACAAGAAGCTATGTGGATGAAGACATTGTTCAAAGATCTTGGATTGGAGTTTGGAACTCCAACTATTTTTGGTGACAATATGAGTTCTATTCATTTGGCTGCTAATCCTATTTTTCATGCAAGGACTAAACATATTGAAGTTCATTATCACTATGTACGAGAGAAGGTTCTAAGCAAAGAGATTCAAATATCATATGTGTCCACTCATCAACAATGTGCAGATATTCTAACCAAAGCATTGGATGCTACAAAGCTTTGCAAATTCAAGGCTATGATAGGTTTGCAGGTAATCTTGGAAGATTGAAGACCTCAAGCATACTTGGCTTGAGGGGGAGCTGTTGGAGCAAGTCTATGACAAGCCTAAGTATTGGCTTGAGTCTCACAAAGTCTTAGAAGAAGCTTTAAAAAGAAGACTATGTAAAGTTCACTTGTGAACTACCTCTTGTAACTTTTGAAGAGTTTACTTAATGTAAAAGTAAGAGAATCTTAAGTGGTTGAGTCCACTTGATCAAGAATGGAAAGAGGAGCCACGAATTCGTGATTTGTGGTAGGTAGAGAATCAAATCAATCATTGATTGATTGGAGAGTGATTGAGGGAAGTTAGCCTCCCAAACTCAACTATAAATAGATGGCAGTTTTAGTCGTGGTTAGAGAGACCTATGTGAAGACCTCCAAGAGCTGAGCTTTATGC